>CANNZV010002070.1:0-115197 GCA_947561585.1 Caprella mutica | reverse complement strand
GTGTACAACTTAGAGCTTAGATGTGTACAACTTAGAGCTTAGATGTGTACAACTTAGAGCTTAGATGTGTACAACTTAGAGCTTAGATGTGTACAACTTAGAGCTTAGATGTGTACAACTTAGAGCTTAGATGTGTACAACTTAGAGCTTAGATGTGTACAACTTAGAGCTTAGATGTGTACAACTTAGAGCTTAGATGTGTACAACTTAGAGCTTAGATGTGTACAACTTAGAGCTTAGATGTGTACAACTTAGAGCTTAGATGTGTACAACTTAGAGCTTAGATGTGTACAACTTAGAGCTTAGATGTGTACAACTTAGAGCTTAGATGTGTACAACTTAGAGCTTAGATGTGTACAACTTAGAGCTTAGATGTGTACAACTTAGAGCTTAGATGCGTACAACTTAGAGCTTAGATGCGTACAACTTAGAGCTTAGATGCGTACAACTTAGAGCTTAGATGTGTACAACTTAGAGCTTAGATGTGTACGACTTAGAGCTTAGATGTGTACGACTTAGAGCTTAGATGTGTACGACTTAGAGCTTAGATGTGTACGACTTAGAGCTTAGATGTGTACGACTTAGAGCTTAGATGTGTACGACTTAGAGCTTAGATGTGTACAACTTAGAGCTTAGATGTGTACAACTTAGAGCTTAGATGTGTACAACTTAGAGCTTAGATGTGTACAACTTAGAGCTTAGATGTGTACAACTTAGAGCTTAGATGTACGACTTAGAGCTTAGATGTACGACTTAGAGCTTAGATGTACGACTTAGAGCTTAGATGTACGACTTAGAGCTTAGATGTACGACTTAGAGCTTAGATGTACGACTTAGAGCTTAGATGTACGACTTAGAGCTTAGATGTACGACTTAGAGCTTAGATGTACGACTTAGAGCTTAGATGTACGACTTAGAGCTTAGATGTAACTTAGAGCTTAGATGTAACTTAGAGCTTAGATGTAACTTAGAGCTTAGATGTAACTTAGAGCTTTTAATAGCTTACACAGTCAAATAGCTTACTGCTTTTAATAGCTTATAGAGTCAAATAGCTTATAATAAGCATGTAGCAAGCACTGTCACCATGTATCGTAACAGTTGCCATGTAGCCAATTGTTACACGGTAGCTACGCAACAATTGCATATTTCAACTATCATTCATTTCCGGTCTGTTTTTAATTACAATAAAATGAATGAAATAATTACCATCTCTAACAATTAAGTAGTCGATAAAACATTAGGAAAATTAACGATAATAATTAGCTATTTAACTAATTACGGTTAAGAATTTTCAAAAGTATTACACATCCTTTATTCATAGTCATTACATATAAATATATACAGGGTGACCCACAAAAAAGTGTACCCAAGTTTGAATTAATATAAATATCGTACACGTACAATCTTAAGCAATGACGGTGGTAGAATGGATACATGAAAAAAAATATAATTTTTAAATTTACTTCAACTCATTTTTTAAATACGATATTTATATTAATTATTCTAAGTTAGGTACTTACACTTTATCGTGGGTACATCAAACTATATTAATTGTAAAATTCATCAGAAATAAAAATAACGATGGGAATAAATACGACTTGAGAAATGATCTTTAAGGTTTCAAGAAAAATATGAGGGGAAAAAAGAGAGGTTATTTTTAACCTTTCTTTCCCTCAACGGGGGTGACGTCCAACCCTAACGAACATAAGGTTTAAGCCTAATAGTAATGGGGTATAAGTTATAACCCTAAAAATCATGAGATTCAACCCAATAATATCATGAGATTCAACCTAAAAATATCATGGGGTTCAACCCTAAAATTTCATGTGGTTCACCGTTCAACTCTAAAAAATCATGAGATTCAACCCTGAAAAATCATGAGATTCAACCCTGAAAAATCATGGAGTTTAACCCTAACTGACTGAGTTTAGGGTTACAGTCTACTCTGCGACAGTTGAGTCAAGCTATCGTATAACTGTTATTAATAGTAAATATTTCAGTAGGGGTTTAACGTCTGCTTTAGAACCAAAGGCCATATCACTGACGTCAAAAGGAAATTAAATACAAGGGACTAGAAGAAACAGTCAGAAAGGAAAGTGACGCCATGAAAAAAATCACCTACTAACGTCAGTGACAATTGTCATGGATGCAGAAAAGCTACTCCGTCCATACAGTCACTTACCAAGGAATGTGACGAAAAGAGACACAAGCGCCGGTTGCTGCACTCACGGATGGAAGAGGAAAATGAAGAGGTGATAGTAAATGAAGCCTATCTTAATGTACTTTTTGCATGCAGCGATTATTGTGACCATCGCTCAGCAATGATCGTCTAGAAATAGGAATACATTGAATTAGAACTCAGCAATAATCGCTCGTTGCAAAACGGCCCCAAAGGAATAGCATTGAACTAGTGTTCAGCAATAATCGCTGGGCGATGATTGCTGAACGATGATCGCAACAATCGCTGTATGCAAAACGTACCTTAAGGCTTTCCTAGCGCTATTGTCTAAAACTGCAAGTAAAGCCTAATTTTTTTAATAAAAGAAATAAGAATTTATAAACTATGGAGTACCTAAATAAATAAATACCTACATAAGATCATTATTAACATGGTAAAATAGCTATTTAAATCCAGTTATTTTATATTTGATGTAGTAGGAATAAAATAAACATTCCACAACAAATTAAAGCTAATGAAAGAGTTTTCATTAAATAAGTTAAAGATATTGTTAAAGATATTAAAGGAAAGAAAAAGCATTGCACTCACGGATGGAAGAGGAAAATGAAGCGGTATTCTAAATCTAAATGTGGCATCTAAAATGACAGCGCTAGGGTAATTTCTTCATTACGTAACCAACAAATCTACCTATTTAAATTTTTTTATATTAAAATATCACTTTTTGAAATCGAAAAAATTTTTAAACCAAAAAAAATTTCGTGGGTAAATTAAAATAAAATTGAAATTAATTAAAATAAACCTCCTTAAAAATAATAATCATTACTTACATTCTTCTGATATTCATGGTAATATGTCAGTCACTATATTATTTCTTTGAAAAAAAAATCACTTTAAACGTTTCCAATAACGTTAGAAACTACAGTCACAACGTTCATCACTTTAACAATTTCAACATTTCAACAATGGGAAAACACTAAAATTATTGATAGTGGGGTAAACTGAAAAAAAAGATAAAAATTAAGAAACAAATATAGGGTGAGTTCCGAATTATCGAACAGTTCTAAATTTTCAATCTTAAGAAAAAGGCATATAGGTATTCGTGTAACTTTTATTTCAATTCGTACCTACTAATACTCTAGAATATTCATTATAAATACTTAATATGTCAAATTATTTAAATTAGTAGCTGAATATCAAAATAAGGAAATAAAGGTAGTAATTTGAGTGTCCAAATCAAAAGCACTTATTTAGATAGGAAATTAACTCAAGAAAACCAAGGGTAAGGGATTTTAAATAAAGAACAATTTTGATATTATTTGAAATGCAAGAGGACTCTTTTTAACAATCACCCACATTCGCACGTTCATCTTTTCGTTCCACACGATTATCCAAAACGTTAAACAAAAAGTCTTCACACCCACCGATCAAGATTAGGTAGCCATTGATGTTTACGAATCTAAATCAAACCGATTTAATCTAAACCCGTTAAGCCGTTGTCTTTTGTCTAAACAAATGTTTAGAACACGTACTAAGAAATGATTACGGTACATTGTTAGCTAGTACAGACTTTAAATTCTCTAACCCACATGCGGCTTATCAAATCCAACTGAGCATGAGTCACTTAACCCAGTCTACAGTTATGAATCAGCCGCAGGGTTCATGAAGTTATCTAGGCAGGTGCACGAGTTCATCATGTCCGTGTAGTTGACTGCATAGGTGACACTGTTCTAGGTGACACTGTTCTTAGCTATAGAGTATAGTTAGTTTTTAACTATTTAAAAAGTTGAAGCATTTAATAATTTCTTGGGTAAACGTAGATATTTATTCGCTATAGAGGCACCAATCGATGGTTCTATCGAACCCCACTATGTTGGCGCCGAACCATTCAGTAAAGTCAGATTCAAATCATCGGTTGTCTTTAAGCCATTTCTAGGCCAGTGCTACCTAGGTACGATAGACCGGGCGGGGACTTCCCCGGCAAAGGGACCGGATAGCCTTACTCTAATTCAGTGAATTGGACCTTCTTGCGTTAAGGCTCATCACCCACTTCTTCAAGTCGGTTAAAAATCCCAAAAAATTTCAAGTCTGCCACAATTCCTATATCTCAAAGCTCATCCTACCTCCCCATGGCGGTTAACCCACATGGCGGATTAATACTTTAGGTGACCTGGTTCTAGAACCTGGTTTGCCCGTTCCCTGAATTCCCTCGAACGATAGCCGACCAGAGAACGACAAGGCCTGAAATCTCACCATCAGTCCCGTAGAATACTTATAGATTATAAATCCCTAGACTATACTTTTCGACATATGTACATTCATACCCAATTTGCAGATAAACTACCAGTCAAATTGCTGGCAAAACTGATTTCAAAAATATGCAGCGGATTATAGGTCAGTAGTATTTTACTCATTGAATATGGAACCCTAAGCCTGAAATTTAAAATAATTCTTTATCGCCTATAATATTTAATATCGTAAATATCGACAGGTTTAATGATTGTAATAATTTTACCTGTTGAGTTGAATTGCTACCTACATCTATATTCATTATAGATAAATATAAACCGATAGGTACGTAGACATTAAGGATGAATAATAAAATATTTATTGATTGATAGGTTCAATAGACACATTTTAAAATTTCAGAAACACAATTCAAAAGCAAGTTATTAGGTTTTTTTCTAACGATAATATTTTTCAAATAATTTTAAAAATATTAGGTAGCTAAATACAAAATTGAAACTGTATTTAATTATTATTTTGACACAAATTATGTTTAGTTTTACACTTCGAATTTAAATTAGCTACACTAACTAATTATACTTTAAGATTTTCGACTTTTAGATTTAATATTTAAATTTTAGATATATATATAAAAAAAAAAGATTTTTTAACTAGAGTACCTAACAGATCAAAGAACTAGATTCTAGAAGATAGCTAGCTAGCTAGCTGCCTACAAGAAATTATTCAATTTTTAATTTAATTTAAAAAAAATTAAATTATTAACATTTCAATTTATTGAATTTAATCATTGTGCATATTTATTTATTTAGTAAATACAATATAGGTATAACTACTTAATAGGTATTCATATATGTTTTTCATCTAAAAATCGTACAGTAAGTTTCGAGTTACCGGACAACTAGTTTCGATCATATAAAAAAGTACCCAATTGATTATTTAAATAAAAGTTAAATAATAATAATATTTTAATTAAAGGAGCGAAAACGTGAAACAGACCTATAACTCGAAACTTACCCTAGTCTTGATTAGTTTGGGTACTAAAGAGTTCATGTACAGAAACTGTAAACTTTATTTATAGAAAAATAACATTTTTGAAAATAAAGAACACACGATAAATAGCAACAGAAATTTAGAAGATTTCTCATCAACCCGTATATAAAATAGTCATAAAACTAAGAAAATAGTTAATATAATATTGAATAAGACCCTTCTGTGAATTGTTTGACGCGGCGTCACAATCTAACACATCACAACCACACGCAACAAAATCCCAATCTGAACTGTCAAGCCGAAACAGTTAAATAGAATTTGACTTTGAGAAGTTGTCTCGCCATAAAGAGACGCGTTATCCACGTATTATCATAGCGCAACAACGACAGCCAATCAGAGAAGAGCATTGAACAGATTTAATGACGTTGTGCACTCTCCAACCAATCAGAGACCACAATTCTGATGGGGACTGCATCTATTGAATAAAATTGGTTGTTCATTGCAATAAAATAGGATAAATAAGGCGTTCTCACGGGCATTTCCTGTCACACCGATTTTTACATTAGGTTGCATTTTTATTTAATATTCCATTTTACCAACACATTTGACCTCTAATACTATAGTGCTACTTTCAAAGAGGAAATTCTCTTTTCATTTACCTATCCATGCAGTTAGGAAGACTGTATCATTTGGTGCCAATGAACTTCACAAACCTGCATTCCTTCTTATCCGTGCTAGGTTTTTTTTAGAATTTAAAACCTAGAAAATGGTTACGGAATATCCGAGTACCTAAGTCTGAGAATTATACCATTAGGGTTTGGGAAATAGAATCATTTATAAAAATAAAATAAAAATCCACTATATATGGAAATACAATAAATATCATATATTTTTTTCTTATATGGTCGAAAATGTATAACAGCCCGACAACTCGTAACCTCCCCTATAAGGCTATAGAGAATAGAAGCACATGTGCATATAGCGTCAAACAGCTCTGTAGGTAGAATGATGAATTGGCTACAAGTGTATTGAAGTACCATAATTAATTACCTATTTTACCCCTATGACACAGTACTCGAAACTGAAAACTAACCTACAAATGTGAGTACAGGGAGTGCTGTTAAAAGGTCAATTTGATTTTAAGTTCATTAAAAAAAATTATTAAAGAAATATTTTTCAATTTGTATTCGAAATTCTTTACTGGTAATTATTAATATTTATGTGTTTAATTATATATACATTCTATTGTTTAATATAGTTAATATTGTTTAATATAATATAACACCATACCTTTCCCCTCATAATCTTCTATGTCCCCACCATAACTTTCTCTCTTAATCTTATATGACCCCACCATAACTTTCCCATGAGGTATTTATAGGAGGCATGTGTACTTATTACCCATGAAGGTTACCCCCATCACTACATAAATAAAGGAAGTATATCTTTATTACATTGACATATAGTTATAGAGGTTACATCCGTATGTAATTAAATCGAAAAGCTACTTAGGACAATTATTAAATAATTACAAATCTATTGTACAGTACATGTAGTCCATACATTGCTAATTCAATTATTATAATGTGTTTGTATTTAAATGCTAGTACGTATTATCAATGCATATATACTGATTTAACTAAATTATTATTTAATCTCCAAAATTAAAACTATTATTTTTTTAATTATTTATATTAGTGTTACCCGTAGCCATGGCCACTAATTATTAGTTTTTTCTTTATAATTATCAAAGACTTCGGACAGACAGACAGACAGACTCTTCTCTTATTATAGTATATATTTATATTGTAAGCACGAACACTGGACCTTATTTCCTTTATCTATAGAAACATTTTTATATTGTTTATTATTATTTATTTATGAATGATGGCGAGCAATATACCCATATAAACTATATACCATATATAGAATAAATATTATAATAAATATTATACTATCAATTTCAATGTTGAATTTAAAACATTTATTAGGAAAACATTGATTACAGAAAAAAATTTGTCATATCTTTTTGAATATCACATTTAAAATAAATACGTTTAATTAATTCACTTTTAATTCCCTTGTAGTTTAATATACATTTACTTTATATTCATTAATCAATCCTATTCATTGATGTATAATATATATAGCTATTGTTTAAATATCGTCAATAACTGACTATGTAAACAAACCGCCCACAGCGCCATTGCTGCCATAGCGGGGAAATTCAGAGTTACATGCATTAATATTATACACATATATTTAAGTACCTTTCAGACGAATGAGTTCTCACAAGTGAATAACTAATTACTAACTACTTTTTCTTTGCAAGAAGTGCCAAAATTTTATTTAAGTTTACTGCCCCTTGAGTAATTAATTGTGGGAGCAAATTTAATGGAGGTAAAGTTAGAGAGAGGGTGGGGGATGTGAGAGGAGTTATGGTGGGGCCATAGGAGATTGAGAGGGGAAAGTTATGGTGGGGCCATAGGAGATTGAGAGAGGAAGTTATGGTGGGGCCATAGGAGATTAAGAGGGGAAAGTTATGGTGGGGCCAGAGCAGATTAAGAGGGGAAAGTTACGGTGTGGCCATAGGAGATTGAGAGGGGAAAGTTATGGTGGGGTCATAGGAGATTGAGAGGGGAAAGTTATGGTGTGGCCATAGGAGATTGAGTGGGGAAAGTTATGGTGTGGCCATAGGAGATTAAGAGGGGGAAGTTATGGTGTGGCCATAGGAGATTAAGAGGGGAAAGTTATGGTGGGGCCATAGGAGATTGAGAGGGGAAAGTTATGGTGGGTCATAGAAGATTGAGAGGGAAAGTTATGGTGTGGCCATAGGAGATTAAGAGGGGAAAGTTATGGTGGGGCCATAGGAGATTAAGAGGGGAAAGTTATGGTGTGGCCATAGGAGATTAAGAGGGGGAAGTTATGGTGTGGCCATAGGAGATTAAGAGGGGAAAGTTATGGTGGGGCCATAGGAGATTGAGAGGGGAAAGTTATGGTGGGTCATAGAAGATTGAGAGGGAAAGTTATGATGGGGCCATAGGAGATTAAGAGGGGAAAGTTATGGTGGGGCCATAGGAGATTGAGAGAGGAAAGTTATGGTCGGGCCTTAGGAGATTAAGAGGGGAAAGTTATGGTCGGGCCTTAGGAGATTAAGAGGGGAAAGTTATGGTGGGGCCATAGAAGATTATAGGAGGATCCCACTTTACCTTCTATGACCCCACCATAATTTTCTACCTTGGTTTAGTGACACAGACTGTATAGATACACGTACTGTAGCTATATACACAGTGTACCTTATTTCTCTCTGATTGAACTGTTAATATTACAATATTAATATATCTAAAATAACTAAAATAATTCAGACTTACTTGGACATTGTAGATTAGACGGATTGAGGGGTGAACGATAATCAGGCATACACCCACATTGTTAGTGAAGGCCGTCTGTAGTACCTCCGTAAGGTGGAACCTCCGTAAGGTGAACCTTCGTAAGGTGAACCTCCGTAAGGTGAACCTTCGTAAGGTGAACCTTCGTAAGGTGGAACCTTCGTAAGGTGAACCTCCGTAAGGTGAACCTTCGAAAGGTGGACCTTCGTAAGGTGGACCTTAGAAAGGTGGACCTTCAGTCAATAGTCTGTTCTTTTTCAGTTTCTCTTTATCACTATTTTTTACACCTTCTTCGCATGCCAACTTTGATGAAAGGGAACACTGTAATGAGGGGAAACATTGCATGAAAAATGTAATGTAATAGCCTTACGTGTGCCGATTTATTACATTTTGTACCTATTTATTACACTGCGTACCTATTTATTACACTGTGTACCTATTCATTACACTGTGTACCTATTTATTACACTGTGTACCTATTTATTACACTGTGTACCTATTTATTACACTGTGTACCTATTTATTACACTGTGTACCTATTTATTACACTGTGTACCTATTTATTACACTGTGTACCTATTTATTACACTGTGTACCTATTTATTACACTGCGTACCTATTTATTACACTGCGTACCTATTTATTACACTGTGTACCTATTTATTACACTGTGTACCTATTTATTACACTGTGTACCTATTTATTACACTGTGTACCTATTTATTACACTGTGTACCTATTTATTACACTGTGTACCTATTTATTACACTGTTTACCTATTTATTACACCGTGTACTTATTTATTACACTGTGTACCTATTTATTACACTGTGTACCTATTTATTACACCACCGTGTACTTATTTATTACACTGTTTACCTATTTATTACACCGTGTACTTATTTATTACACTATGTACCTATTTATTACACTGTGTACCTATTTATTACACCACCGTGTACTTATTTATTACACTGTGTACCTATTTATTACACCACCGTGTACTTATTTATTACACTGTGTACCTATTTATTACACTGTGTACCTATTTATTACACCACCGTGTACTTATTTATTACACTGTGTACCTATTTATTACACTGTGTACCTATTTATTACACCACCGTGTACTTATTTATTACACTGTGTACCTATTTATTACACTGTGTACCTATTTATTACACCACCGTGTACTTATTTATTACACTGTGTACCTATTTATTACACCACCGTGTACTTATTTATTACACTGTGTACCTATTTATTACACCACCGTGTACTTATTTATTACACTGTGTACCTATTTACTACATTGTACCTACTTATATTACATTTAAAAGCTGAACTATTTAATTATATTGAAACAATCATCTAATTTATCTAATTAATCTAAATCTTCCATAAATAAATATAATGGTATTAGTTGTAAATAAATAATGCTGATGATTTATAATAATGACCAAATATTGTTTATTTGTTTTATTTTAATATTAAGATTGTTTCATCTTGCACTTTATTTGTGACAAGGTCAACTGTTTATATTTGATTTATTTCAGTGCTTCGCAAATATTTACTTTGCTTATTTAATTCAATTCAACTAGTTAATTATATAAGGAGTTAAAAACAAATTCATTAGCTATGACGTGAAACCTATTCATAACAACCTAATAAAAATAACCGAAGGATATATTCCGTAAATCAATAAACAGTTTCTGCAACGCATTCACAAATATCGTCACGTAACATCTTCGGTATGTCGGTATAAACAATAGGATACGCTATTAGTAACGTATCAAAATGGGTAACAACAATAACGTCTTTTTAAACTGATAAACCGGAGATGGGGAGCTAGGAACACGAGATGCACTCATCACACACATACAAAACACACTCCCTCGCTCTCAGAAATGTTACGTTATGATAGTCGAGAGCCTAGGGAAAATGACTTAAATAGATAGCAGAGTTACCCTGAAAACAAGTCCTTCCTACCCTACATCATATATAATCCATTCATTCTTCAGACGCTCATCAATGTAAATATTCTTAGAAATATAATGCAGTTAAAAGAAAAAGTTGAGAACCTGACTGATAAGGGAAAGCTGTTATCTCTGATAAGAAAGTGATAGATTTAGGACCTTGAATAAATGTACACAGATGAGTATATAGATAGAGGGTTGAATGAACTGTCAATATTTAACCTTATTGTCTTACTATAAAGTAAAATAACGAAGAAATCAACTTTTTAAGTAACTGTTAATTAGTGTTTACAAATTAACTAGGTAGCGACAATGAGGGGGTTAGTGTACGTGACGTCATCAATGCAACATTTTAAGGATTTTTGTGAATAGCTTACGTGAATTTAAAATCAAATTTAATGGAAATAAATCTAGACAAACTCATTTTAGTTAGAATATGAAGTAAATATTATATTTATTTAGTTTGAACAATTGCTAAGCTTCTATATTAAGATTTCGGTTTGTCGTTCTGATGACGTCACGATCACCAAACGCTCGATTGTCAGCAGTGATTATTCGGTCTCTAGGGTAATTTCCCTAGGACAGCTTTCTCTAGGGACTTTAAGGACACTTGGAATCGATTGTGTATGTTTGTTTAACGCGATACGGTATGAATGAACTAACAAAAAGAACACTCAATTATTTACATGTTGACTTGGTTGAGTGAAATATAATTAACTCTTAAAACTTTAAGTGGGGGTACAGTGTCAATTACCAAATGCGAAATTAATAGTGATTTAAAATTTCAATAGGTTTTCATTATTAAAAAATCGAATGGAAAGATATCACTTGTGGAGAAGACATTTTAACTGTTATTTCAATTGGTATATTTTATGGTTATGATTTAATGTTTTAAATAAACTATAAAAATTTCATCGAATATTTACTTCATATCTGGAAATTAACCCTAAAAATTAAGACAATTAGGGTAAGTTCCGAATTATCGGTCAGTTCCACATCTTCGGTCATATAAGAAAAAACGATATAATGATAATAATTTATTATTAATATTATTACTCAACCAATCCTACATATAAATAATAATTTTTATATTGTTTTTTCTTATATGACCAAAGATGTGAAACTGACCGATAATTTGGAACTTACCCTATCAATTTTTTCCCATTATTTCCTTAGAAAATGGGTAGGAATAGAATAATAAAGCATGTAAAGAAATTACGTATATTTACAACTTTTATCATAGGATTTTTTTGAACAGATAAAAAATGAAGCCATTTTCAACCAATTGAGTAAAGAACATAAAATGAATAAGACACTCGATTTATTTCAATAAAAACAATAAAAAACTATGACAGAAAAAGAAGTAAAATTTCAATTTATTTTTTTGTGGAGGAATGATAAAAGGTTCAACATTTTTATCTTCTAATAAAATTATAACAAAACTATTTAAATGGTTTAACCCTTAGTTTATTTCATATGATTAAGGGGCCGGTTATAAGAGCGTTTTCAACGCTCCAAAAGCGTCGCGTATCTTGAGCATACATAGGAAATGTGTCTAAAGGGCCGTACACACGTAGGGTTTTTCGAGTCTTTCCACAAGATTTTTTTTTGATTAATAATGAAAAAATAATTATTTATTTCAGTTGGTATCCATGATACCTGCAGGTATCATGATAACCAACTGATATAAATAATTATTATACAGTTCTTTTCTTATATTCTCTTGGAAAAAGTAGGTGGAGCTTAGCAAAAAGTCTGGTGGAAAGACTTAAACCCTACGTGTGTACGGTCCTTAAAACCCATTTCATATGTATCTGAAGATACGCGACGCTTTTGGAGCGTTGAAAACGCTCGTGTGACCGGACCCTCAAAACTGAATCAGTTATTTTACTTTAAATTGATAAGAAAATCTGTCAATTTTGGAAAAATGTATAGTTTTCAAAGTTATATTTCCTTTACAAATATTAATATGGAGTAAATAATTTTATTTATTAAGCATTAATGCTCTATTTGAAACAAATAGAGCATTAATGATCTTTTTATGTTCAAAAACAAAAAGTGCGCAACAGATTATTTTACTAGTCGAAAATTTGTGCTTCGTTTACTATTAAATATATTTATAACAATTAAAAAATATATATTGGTGGGAAACTATAGGCTATAATGTGTGAACAATATTAAATAAAGTATATAAATAATATACACTGTATATAAGGAGTATTTAATGATTACATATATTCAAATATTTTAAAGTGCACAAAAAATTTAAAAAAATGAAAATACCTTATTAGAGAGTTTATTTTACTGTAAAAACAGAAAGTATCGAATAAGGGAGAAAATCTGTTTATTTAATAAATATTAGAACTCTAAATCTTACAATAAAAAATCTAATTTGTGACAGCTTCGAATTTAATTAGATTTTAGAAAAGTCACCCATGAAAATACGCCACTGGACATAGAAAACTGAGCAATGAATCTTAGAAAACGAATGAAGAATCGAAGGGGGTACTGTATTAGAGTAAAATTTCACCACAAAAGTTACACTTAATATAATAAAAGCATCTAAAATGCCATTAATTTGAAAAGCAATATCTATATTAAATAAATTTTATAAAATATATACCATGACGCAATAAATTTTACAACCTAGACCAACGTATAACAATGCAATGGAAAAGAAATACAAGGAACTTTGAAGAAGAAGTTAGATAGTAAAATGGATTTCAAATTAACGACCATTTCGGTGCTAGCGCTCCTGTCTGCAAGAAAGCTACTACGTGAACACAGGGCAACTGGACTCACGAATAGAAAAATGAACATTTAGTAGTGAATAGATAGATAGATATTTATATAAATACCAAAGTAATAAGGGTGGTTACTAATTAGGGTTGTGACAATATGCTTTTAAAATCATAAGATATTAATAATATAGACGAAATGAAATGGTATCCAATACTATATACCGCTGGTTCAGAATAATTCAATACTCTTTAATTCTCTAAGTCTACAATATTTTCATGATCTATGATTTTAAAAGCATATTGTCCCAAGCCCATTAATAATTAACTATGAACTATCTGATAAAAATTTCCAGTGATTTTAACCGAAACATAAAATAAGGTACAAATACCATGCAATATAAAGATGATATTGAATTCAATAGTGTTGCAAGGGGAAATCTTGAACACGAGACTAATGATGGGTTTTTCAGGTTATGTTCTTCTGAGGAAATGTAAACCTAGAGCATCTTAAAGTCAGATTGGTTCATGATCTACATTAAAACCCACTTTCAGTGTACTGAGAGTGTCTGGTCTGTGCAACGTTATCTCAAACAGATTAGCTATTTAAAATAGTAAAATGTTACTTTGCATCAGAATTTCAGTTTCATCAGAGTCAGCTGAAATAATTTGATGAAAATTTATTGTTGTGTAGTAGCTATATTCCATTTACTTAACGTATTTTGTGAATACAGAAAATAAAAAAGTTAGACAGAAGTAAACATTTCTTATTAGTCGTATAGGAACATACCGTGTTTAAAGCATGAATGAACGTGTTGAAAACATGAATGAACGTGTTGAAAACATGAACGAACGTGTTTAAAACATGAATGAACGTGTTTGAAACATGAACGAACGTGTTTAAAACATGAACGATCGTATTTTAAACATGAACGATAGTGTTTTAAACATGAATAAACGTGTTTTAAACATGAATAAACGTGTTTTAAACATGAATAAACGTGTTTTAAACATGAATAAACGTGTTTTAAACATGAATAAACGTGTTTTAAACATGAATAAACGTGTTTTAAACATGAATAAACGTGTTTTAAACATGAAAACGTGTTTTAAACATGAAAACGTGTTTTAAACATGAAAGAAAGGTTGAAAACATGTTAGACGTTATAAATACATGTTTGAATATAAAAACACGTTCTACACTTTTCTACAGGTAATTCCAGTAAGTTCTTCATATTTGTATAATCTTGCATTAATTCATTGATAAAAGGCAGAAGCACAACATGCCGAGTATAAACTTACCATCTGCTACTGTTGTAGCTACTCTTATACACTAATATATACGGATTAATTAGATTTAAAATATTATTAGCATGGTTAAAATTAAGGACGATTTGTTACAAGCAAATATATATAAGAGACTATAAACATAGTGTAATATCATGCTAATTTTATAACAAATATATATATTTATAAAATCCTTAATTATGTACAGAATTTGATTATTCAACTTTCTAATTGAATTTAGAATAGTAACTTAGAAAAGAAAATCAATTACAGAAAGCTGCAAACATTGACAAGATCGGAAATAAAAAATATCATTTAGGGTATGTTCCAAGTTATCGGACGGTTCCATGTTTTCGATTGTAGCTATAAGATAGAAATATACAATAATAGTGATTTAAATTATATTGGTATCCATGATACATTCAGGTATCATGGATACCAATTAAGAAATAATTCTTCTATACTATTTTCTTACATGATCGAAAATGTGGAACTGTCCAATAACTCAGAACTTACCCTGATTTTCAAAGAATGAATAGCATTTTGATTCCAATGTAGATATAATGAAAAACAGTTCTTTAATTAAAGTACTAAAGTGGTTCATCAAATACTTTGTATGAAAATATTCTAGATAAAATTGTCATGAACTACAAGAATATCTTATTTACGAACATTCTTAAGTGCCGTACACACGAAGGGTTTTTAAGTTTTTCCACCAGACTTGTTGCTAAGCTCCTCCTACTTTTCCCCACGAGAATATAAGAAAAAATGATATAATTGTTATTTATTTTAGTTGGTATCCATGATACCTGCAGGTATTATGGATACCAACTAAAATAAATAAATTATTGTATCGTTTTTTCTTATATTCTCGTGGGAAAAGTAGGAGGAGCTTAGCAAAAAGTCTGGTGGGAAGACTTAAAAACCCTACGTGTGTACGGTCCTTTACAGAGCATTTAAAAAATATTCAGCATGTAATTCTATAATTTAAAACATTTTTCCATTTAAAAATTCTAATGTCTTTTCTAAATCAAAAGAAAGAGTTTAGAATCACACATAAAATGAACACTAAAATAGAGAGGAAAGTGCAAAGGATTTAGGATATTAAAATATTATTTTAATACAAAACATAAAAAGTAAAAACAATGGGTTTAGCTAACTGTTAAATCTTGATTTCAGAGAAAATTCTTAATAAATGTAACAAATACGAATAGAGCAATAACTAGAACTCATTTGTTCAAGAAAGAAAAAATTTGGGCAACTTTGATAACCTGCCATAATGTTCCATTTATTTATTCTAAAATTATGCATCCACATGCACATGGCTTAGTGAATAAATATATAAATATGTGTAGAGTTAATAGAATATGATAACAGATGAAAAAGTTGCATGTTGAAATAATGATAAGTTGATAACCATCATCACTAAAGATCTAATAGAGCGTAAATAATGATAACCATCAGTTAAGATTCGACAGAATGCAAATAATGATAACCATCAGTTAAGATCCAGACAGAATGTAAATAATGATAACCATCAGATAAGATCCAGACAGAATGTAAATAATGATAACCATCAGTTAAGATCTGACAGAATGTAAATAATGATAACCATCAGTAAAGATTTTACAGAACGTAAATAATGATAACCATCAGTAAAGATTTGACAGAACGTAAATAATGATAACCATCAGTAAAGATTTGACAGAACGTAAATAATGATAACCATCAGTAAAGATTTGACAGAACGTAAATAATGATAACCATCAGTAAAGATTTGACAGAATGTAAACTTAAATCAGATTGTAATGGAACGATACCCACCTCAAAGAATATCTATCATCTAAGCATCATATAAACAAATAATCTATAAAATTTGTGCATATAAACCTTCTTAAAACAATATACATGAAGTAAAGAAACCAACATGGAAAACAAAGCAGTTTAAATTGAGTGACGGGAAATGGAGAGAGAAATCATCAAGTAGATGGCAGCGTGTGTACGAGGTACTATCAAACTTTTGCACAATATCACAGTATTGCCCCAAAAAGGAGCGATAAGTGCTAATAATAAACAACATTAGGGAAAATATCTACGATGCTACCTCAGAGGTTCGTATTGCCAAAATACAGGTGCTATGGGTGGTACAATATTACACAATGTTTCAATATATACAACTCATTCACTCGCTACAATATCTGCTTCCATCCATTTTGAAATAGAAAAGCCAAGTCACTTTTTTTTAGATTTCAGCTCACTAGTCAGCTATTACTTAAAAAGAAATATCCTTAACCAACATCAAAATTGGAGTAGCTATTGCAGATGAAAAATAAAAAGGATTTTTTCCAAGTGACATCGCATTTACACGTCGGCACTCTGTTCTACTGGATACTATTATTCGCACACACATTATCGTCAAGTACGTGCTGCACATATTGAATGGAAGCCACATTGCATCTACTGATAAAATTTTAAACGTTAACCACATTCGCACTTCAAGGTTTGTTGTTGGCTGTAAGCCACGTGAGACCTTCGTACAAGCCATCACCTGTTGTTGCGCAGCATGGCTGTACATACCAATTTCTATCCCGCACTCGTGTGAGGCCCAGCTTCTCCTGGATTTCGTGAGGCTTCATTGCTGTAAAATTGAAAGAAATGAGCATAACGGTTAGGTAATAATTGAAATTCTATACTATCAAATTTTTTTTAAAACTACTTGCTAAGGTGATAGCTACTGTAACCATTTTACAGTGAAATTTAGACACAAATTTTTCCTTTTTCTCTGATAAAAATTGAAAATTCTTCAAGAATCACTATCTCAAAAATAGATCTACTTAGGTATTCAAGAAATTCAAGTTTAACTCACCATCTGGTAAATCTTGCTTGTTAGCATATACTAGTATTATTGCATCCCTCATCTCCCTGTCATTTATTATCCGGTGCATCTCTTGTCTGGCTTCGTCTACTCTGTCTCTGTCCGCACAGTCCACCACAAAAATGAGACCTTGAGTGCCAGTGTAGTAATGGCGCCACAGAGGCCTGATTTTATCCTGACCACCAACATCCTGAAATCAATAATCAGTCTTAGCATTCAAAAGAATTGATGAGCTTGAAAAATAAACAAGTAGCTAGGGTAAGTTCTTAAATATCGGTCAGTTCCACATTTTCGGACACATAAGAAAAAAAACTGGACGTCTACTTACCCATACGTTGAATTTGACATTTTTATATGCTACAGTTTCTACATTGAATCCAACAGTGGGGATAGTCGTTACAGAATGGCCAAGTTTAAGTTTGTACAAAATTGTCGTCTTTCCTGCCGCATCAAGACCTAACATCAGAATTCTGATTTCTTTATTGCCAAAAATTTTGCTCAATATTTTTCCCATTTTGAATGCTGATCAGAAAGATTCACAACCACAGCCACAACAGCGTCTCCTGCGAATGAAGAAAGTTAGAACACGTAAGTTTTTTGCTTGTTATTAATGGAAAAATATTGTTAAAAACAGTATGAGAATAAACAGAAAAGGGTACAGTTTTCTGAGAATATTTCCAATAGGAATAAAAAATTTTCAACCTAGAGTATATCAGTAGGTAGCCAATATAAAAAAGTTTAGGCTTGAAATTATACAATATCATGTTGAAAATACTGAAATCCCAGTCTGTATTTGAAGTACTGAAATCCACAAACTTTTTCAACAAACTGAAAATAGCCACCAATACATTTTAAATATTTTGGCTGATCCACCAGCTTTTTCCCAATTCAGCCACCAACAAAAAATTAATGATAGCATAGGAAATTATATATAAAAATTTAATGCTTTAGCTGAAATATTTATTATTAAGAGAAAAATAACATGGAAATTTACCAAGACGAATTGGTTGAAATAGATATTCCATTAGGAATACAAATGATTGTATCAATTAATTTATTATCATACTCATATTATCCTTATTATACTCATTAAATAGAACAATAATTTAGTGATAAGGTAGTCCTCTTGATATGATTGTGAGGGGAGGGGACATTTCTTAAATAAAAATGGTTTAAATTTGAGCTGAAGCCTGATAAACTAATGCTAGAGAGGTTCAAGTGGGGAAGTGTACACCCATTATTGGGAAGGAAATTCTAGTGTAGTGAAGAAAATAATTGGTCACCAACCTTACTAGAGAAACACCACATTAAAGATATTGGAGCAAGTAAAGATAACGGACCACAGTTCATTAAGTTTACCAAGTTAAATTCTGGTCCGTTATCTTTACTAGCTTCAATTCTGGTCCGTTATATTTACTAGCTTCAATTCTGGTCAGTTATATTTACTAGCTTCAATTCTGGTCCGCTATATTTACTAGCTTCAATTCTGGTCCGTTATATTTACTAGCTTCAATTCTGGTCCGTTATATTTACTAGCTTCAATTCTGGTCCGTTATATTTACTAGCTTCAATTCTGGTCCGTTATATTTACTAGCTTCAATTCTGGTCAGTTATCTTTACTAGCTTCAATTCTGGTCAGTTATCTTTACTAGCTTCAATTCTGGTCCGTTATCTTTACTAGCTTCAATTCTGGTCCGTTATCTTTACTAGCTTCAATTCTGGTCCGTTATCTTTACTAGCTTCAATTCTGGTCAGTTATCTTTACTAGCTTCAATTCTGGTCGGTTATCTTTACTAGCTTCAATTCTGGTCAGTTATCTTTACTAGCTTCAATTCTGGTCAGTTATCTTTACTAGCTTCAATTCTGGTCAGTTATCTTTACTAGCTTCAATTCTGGTCAGTTATCTTTACTAGCTTCAATTCTGGTCAGTTATCTTTACTAAGTTCAATTCTGGTCAGTTATCTTTACTAGCTTCAATTCTGGTCCGTTATCTTTACTTGGTTAAATTATTAAATATTTGACCAATAATTGGAATAAGAATATAATTTTGGAATCATAGATACCACATTAAAGGATTTAAGCAAAGTTATTTTCCATCTTTTAACTACTCGTTCTTCACTACTTCAAAGTGGATCACGTTTTCTATCATTTTTTTCAATTAATAAAATATGCAAAATTAATATATAATTATTAATATTATCATTTATAAGGTAGCATATTTATAAAATACTAAAGCAAATAATTTTTGAAGCCAAAAAAGTTCTGGTCTGATAACTTTACTAGCTTAAATTTCTGGTCCGTTGTCTTTACTTGCTCCCGCGCTATTTAACAAGATAAATTTGGATGAAGAGAAGTTTTTCCAATTAAACATCATTATGCTTCATGTCTGTCGTCTGATATTTGTGTATCCTTTGAAAATATTTCTTAATGTAACTGTGGTTTACACATTTTACAACTTATTTCCCTCCTCCAAGTTTCCAGAGGAAGAAAATTAACATGAATTTTGTTCTAGAAACAAAAAGTCCATAAGTTGGGCGACTTTGTCTATACTTTGATGCATGTGTTCAAGAAATCCTCTATTTTACTTTTGGATAGACACCATTCTGAATTCCATGAGAAATCTGTCTTACACAGCCTAATTTTTTAATGAATCTTGTTCACTTTTTCACTAAGGTCTAAGACGTCAAATATCTAAATGTGGAAACCTAGGTCCATTTTCTCATCAAACTGGCAGCTTTCCACTGTCAGTCTGCAGAATAAGGGACATTATAACATTTTCTGTGCGAACAATCCCTATTTTCCTCAGTTTTCCTCCTATATTTACATGAATTTTTCTGAAAACAGAAGGCAAATATCTTCAGTTGGAGAATACTTTAGCTTTACCAGTTCCTGCAGTCTGCCATCTGGATTTCCAGCCACACTATGAAACATGGATAAAATGAAATTTGACAAAGTTGGTAGAATTTTCTCCCCTTTCAAATCAATATTCTAGCAAACTTCAGCAAAGTCGGTGGATTTTTAGCAATTCATTCCTATGTTGCCATTAATTTTTGATGGATAAATTGGGGAAAATGTCATGTTAAAGAGTATGTCAGTTGAAGCCCATTTTTCAAAGTGTGGCAGGAAAGTTGCCACTAGATGAAAAAAATGGACCTAGATTGCCCAGTCTGAAAAGAAGGTCTCCACAGACCCAGGATTGTTTACAGAAATAGGGATTTGGGTGCAGAAATTAACATGGGAACATAGGAATTAAAAATAACTTGGGTGCAGGATTAATCCACAAATCCTGCTATACTTTTCAGACAGGTAGATCACCACATTTAACTCTTTTTAAAGTTGATATTTGGCTTCTTAGTGAAGAATTTACAGTTGAAAACATCACTGTGTTTCATGTCATATGCATGTGCATCCTCTATGTCTATTTTATTAGTGTAACAGACTAACAGTTACTTACATTTTTTTCAACTTATTTCACCCCTCAAAAGTCACCAATATACTTTCACATTGGTTAAAGCCAAATAATTGGCTTAGATTTCCGATTTCAAAAGGTGAAAACTCATATGTCTAGGTAATCAGATTAAAATTTTGAATTAATTTCAGTGATCACAGTTCCCATATTAATTTTGGTTTGAAATCTTGAAAAAATAAGCCAAAATGGTTTGGGCTGCCATTCATGTAACGGAGTATGTCAGTTAAAGCCAATTAATTGGATAAAATTTTAAAAGGTCAAAACTCAGATATGCCTAATTGGCTTAAAGTTTTAATTAATTCCTATGTTCCCAAACTAATTTCGGCTTGAAATCTTCTAAAAATGAGCCAAGTAGGCTTGGCTTAGAATTTTTGTGAAATTTTGGCTTACAATTTTCCAGCCTCTGAAATATGGGGGCCCGCCACCTGCCATGTTTCAAAATATGACCAAAGTCGCCAGTATATTGGCGACTTTTGAGGGGCGAAATAAGTTGAAAAACCTGTAAATAACAAGTAAATCACTCATAAAAGTCTCAAGAGATGCACATGAATCAGACATGAAGCACTCCAAGTATTAAATCTTCAAGACTTCACTAGGAAGTCAAATTTCTTCTTCAAAGTATCTTAAATGCTAGACTGTATTTCATGGTAAATTCTACCAACTTGTCGGTGGAATTTTTCTCCATTAAAAATAATATTCTGGCAAAGTCGATGGATTTTTAGCTACTTATTCCTATGTTACCATTAATTTTCGGTGGAAAAAGGGGAAACTTGTTGGTGGATCAGCTAAATTACTGGAAATTTAAAGTGAATTTTTTCAGCTTATTCAAAAAGTTAGTGGAATTTTAGGCACCACCTGAATGCAGGAATTGGTAAACTGTTCTCCAAGAAATCCTCTATTTTGGCTTCTCAATCTCTCAATAAAATACATGTAAATATAGGAGGAAATTAAGGATTGTTCGCACAGAAAATGTTAAAAAATGTCCCATATCATATTCTGCAGACTGGTTGCACAAAATACAAACTGGCTTAAGCCTTAAATGTGGCAGACCTGTATCCCTTTTCTCATTTAACTGTCGACTTTCCTACCACACTTGGAAACATGGACCGCCTGGAGAGACAAATCGAGAGTTTATGATCCATACTATTATACTTGGGCGGAGACGCAGAATGACTTATTTTTGTCCTTTTTGACGAGTATTTATGAAAATTAAATCATTTTGGTCTTTTGAGAGAAATTCATCTTCATTTGATGATTTGGCAGAGGCAGACTGCAGAAACTGGTGAAGTGTTCTCCAAGAAATCCTCCATTTTGGCTTCTGTTCTCGGTAAAATACATGTAAATATAGAAGGAAATCCATGTTTCAGAGGCTGGAAAATTGTAGCTATGCCAATTTTTCACAAAAAATCTGAGCCAAGCCAATTTGGCTCATTTTTTGAAGATTTCAAGCCAAAATCAACAAGAGAACATAGGAATTAATTCAAAATTTCAAGCCAATTAGACACATGTCATATCTGAGATTTGACCATTTCAAATCTGAGCCAATTAATTGGTTTTAACTGACATACTCTTATACATGGAAGGAAAATAAGGATTGTAAATTGTTCGCATAGAAAACGTTAAAAATGTCCCATATTCTGCAGACTGGATTATCTGGAGAGAGAAATCGAGAGTTTATGAACCAGACTATTATACTTTGTGAATACCTAGCCACCAGTCAGTCTGAAAAGAATGTCTCCTCAAACCCAGGATTTTTTACAGAAATTAGGATTTGGGCACAGCAAGTAACATGGTAACATAGGAATTAAATAGGACTTGGGAGCAGAATTAATCCACAAATCCTGCTATACTTTTCAGACTGGCCTAGCCAGCCAGTCTGCAAAGCATGCACAATCAGTCTCCAGATATTTAATTTTTTGGAGTGATTTGTCAATTGTCAGTCCCAGTCTGGAAAAATAGGTGCTTTCTGATGAACTAATTACTCTGTTGGAGTAATTAATGGTAAATTGCTAAAAATTGCATAATCCGCAGCATTTAGCATATAGAGTTCATCTGTTAGCCTAAGCAGTTTTCCAGACTGGATTGTCACCAATGATTTTCAAATTTCTCTCCAAAATGATCAAAAATTTCAAAATTCTCTCCACTAATTACATGTAACCATAGGAATTAATTAGGAAATTGTCTCCCAATAATTCAGGAAACTAATTTAAAGGCCTCAACAGTCGCCGGATAAACTTCACAACTTCATGCATCTTTGATTCTTTTGCAGACAGGCTAGCCAGTCTGCAGAATATTGGAGATTTTTGGGATATTCTCTCCGAACACCAGTCTGCAAAAAACTGGTAAAATGTTCATAGAGATCTCTTATTCTGTTTGTAGCAAAATGAATGTAAATATAGGATTTAATTCAGAAGTGTTTGTAGCTAAATAAAAATTAATGTAAATATAGGAATTAATTCAAAATTGTTTGGAGAGAATATCCCAAATATTTCCCATAGGGCCATAGCCCATATGCATATTCTGCTGACTGGTCCAAACAATTCTGAATTAATTTTGCTACAAAACTTCTGAATCAACCATGTTTATTGTTTCAGAGGCTGGAAAATTGTAAGCCAAAATTTCACAAAAATTCTGAGCCAAGCCAATTTGGCTCAATTTATGAGGATTTCAAGCCAAAATTAACCCAAGTAATAAAGCATGTCCAAACTCGCCATTTTAATGGCGAGTCGCCGAGTTTGTGACAGTTATTTTGAGCCCTTCAATTGCAAATGGCGAGTTTTATCTATTTTTCTCCTATTCTACAATGTTATTTTGGAGAGAATTTATGAAAATTTGATCATTTTGGAGAGAATTTGTTGAATTTTGGAGAGAGCTGGAGAGACAAATGGCAAGTTTATGAGACATACTATTTTACGTGGAAATTAACATGGAAACATACATAGGAACTAATTCAAAATATAAAGCCAATTAAACATATCTGAGTTTTGGCCTTTTCAAATCTAAGCCAAATAGCCAATTAATTGGCTTTAACTGGCATACTCTGTAACATGGTGAATCAATCCCTATATTTACATTATTTTGCTACAAACAGAAAATAAGGGATCTCTACCAACACTTTACAAGTTTCAGCAGACTGGGTGAATAGGTAGTTACCAAGCAGACTAACTGGGAATTACCAAGATGAAAATATATTAGGTATACCTATCTTTACTTAGATAGTCATTAGAAATTTAGAGAGCAGTAACACAGCAGTTGAGTTTCAGTTTACCACTCCCAGTTGAAGATAATTCCAGACCTTAACTTGACAGAGATCAAATAACTAATACCTATATTTAACTAACTAGGCCTAGGTACCTACCTAGGTCATAAAAGACATCTATATACTGACTAGGGAAGTTAGTTAAATAGTTAGGACTCGGGAATCTCAAAAAAAAAAACACTAAAAGAAGGAAGTTTATTCTGGAAGATCCACATAAGTTTTAACTTAGAAAATAGTTAAACACCGAACGTTCATACCTACTGTTTAGAGCAACCAATAAAAAACAACAATGATTCACCTTATTTTCCAGGAATATGACATGCAGATACCAATATAATTTCAATGTTCTATAATAACACTTCCATATGTCCAAATAGGTAAGTGACCCAAAAAGACACTATAAACAAACCAGTGGACTGCCCCTCAACACCACTATACCCAAATGGACACAACTTTGGATCTCCTTATTGAAATCAGTATATTTAACTATATATTAATCTAACAGTGCTTATCAATTTACCCAATTGACTAATGAGATGAAGAACTGTCTATATTGCGTTAATTGATTAATTTACTAATCATATAATTACGAAATTGTAGTGACCGGTTTCGAGTTTATTGTAGAAAGCGAGTTCGATCCTTTTATATAGAGAGTCCAAGCCTTTCAATTAACGTTCCAACAAATTTGACAACTAATGTTTATTATTAACCCTTTAGTACATGGAATTGATTATAACTTGATAAAGTAAAAAGAATTCTTGAAATCATACAAACAAATAATCTACAAAAAGATTATTGAAACTGATAGTTAGAAATATCTACTTAAGTTATACATTTTAAAGTTTTCTATATACTAAAATAACTGTAAAGAAAGAAAGTTCTCACTTTCTTTTCAAGGTAAACTAAAATATATTGGAAGCTTCAAATGTTGATTGATTGTAATATTTTTTTTTATAAATAATCAATATAGTTTTTATATAACGTTTTGAAGTTTTTACAGTTAACATAATCAAGTTTTTCTCAGTAGGTAACATATATTTTATCGTAGTTACATGATTTTAATATATTAACATCTGACTCATGATGAATCTCACGAGTGTCACTAAATTGAAATATCTTATCTTGAATTAAATGATTAGATATGAAATACAATAACATTTTTATATATACAAATATAGTTCAATGGACTATATTATACATAGTTAATTAACCTGTGAATATTAATATATAGCAGTGTTGTCAATTGAAATAATCAGTAACCTGTTTCTAGGTACGGTGAATAGACAACATTTTGAGATGAACTTTAAATATAGCATATTCATATGTAAGTAATACATATAGTCATCTAATGTCAAGTATATTTATTTACCATACTAAATTGTGATAGTATATGTCGAAAATTGTATTACCAATAGGCAATAGCTATATATTCAAAGCTAGTTATCCATTTATATACATATTTGAAATGAGAAACAGTGGGATCACCGAAGAATAAAAGAGTACCCCGCTTAATCTTTTATGACCCCACCATAACTTGCTCTCTTGGTATTTGTTGTAAATTCATCAATACAATTATAAATACATTATAGAATAATGAAAAAGACAACTAGGCATTTAACAATTTAATGGACTAAATACAATCTGTTTTCCGTTTCAGTTGCTGTTTTATACAGCCTTGAGGTCTCGGGTCAAGAATATGAAAACAACTGGGATTCGCTGGATTCCAGACCCTTACCTGGATGGTACGATGAAGCTAAAATTGGGATATTCATCCACTGGGGCGTGTTCTCAGTGCCTTCATTTGGATCTGAATGGTTTTGGCAAAGTTGGGAAGGTAGCACGATTTGATTTAATATTTTTGAACAGAAGTGTAAGATTCTAAATTTAAAGAAAGAATTTGTGAATAAGATGTTCAAAATATGTCAGATTTACTAACAGTAAAATGTATCAATCAAACACCTTAATATATAATTCAATAATAATAATTTAATAATTTTTATAGGATATCACTCTCCCGAATACATCAAATTCATGAGGGACAACTACAAACCTGGTTTCTCGTATCAAGAATTTGCCCCGATGTTCACAGCAGAGTTTTTCGATCCGGACGAATGGGCTGAATTATTCGAAGCTTCTGGAGCTCGTTACGTGGTTCTAACGAGTAAACATCACGAAGGTTTTACTTTGTGGCCTTCAAAATTCTCATGGAGCTGGAATGCTCTGGACGTTGGGCCTAAAAGGGATTTGGTTGGTTAGTGATAAACTTTCTTTTTGTTTACATACATGCCTGGCTATGATTTGCATACTTCATAATTGATCTTAATTTTCAAATGAATACAGGTGATCTTGCAACATCAATTCGAAGTTTGAATTCCACAATGAAATTCGGGTTGTATCATTCTTTATACGAATGGTTTAATCCACTTTACATCGAAGACAAGAACGCAAATTTCACCACGGACAACTTCGTTCAAACAAAAACAATGCCTGAACTTTACGAAATCGTAAGTTTATCTGTGTACTTTTGGCTACCTATCGCCATTACTACTGAAAAAAAATTAATCTTCTTATACTTGATTTTCAGGTAAATCAGTATCTGCCAGATATCATTTGGTCTGATGGAGAATGGGAAGCGCCAGACACTTACTGGCAGTCGACCACGTTCCTAGCTTGGCTTTTCAACGAGTCTCCAGTTAAGGATGAAGTTCTTGTCAATGATAGATGGGGCGGTAATACTCTGTGTAATCATGGGTCCTACTACACTTGCTCGGATAGGTTCAACCCTGGTTAGTAAAGGAAAAGTTAATAGAAAAACTAAACAAGAAGGTTTTATAAACGATTTTTTTTATCATATTTTCAGGTGTTGTCCAAGATCACAAGTGGGAGAACTGCATGACACTGGATCTTGAATCTTGGGGATATCGCAGAAACGCTAAATATGATGATTACATTACGATTGAAAAGTTACTACAAACCATTGTAGAAACTGTGACATGTGGAGGTTAGCAGTCTAGAGTCAATATATTTTAATGTCCAAGTCATTAATTAATCAAAACTTTATATCGAAAATCATTTGTTGGTTGATGAGCTATGTACTTTTTCTCTATTTCTTCATCATAGGTAATATTTTGGTGAATGTTGGTCCTACCGCTGAAGGAACTATTCCATCAATCATGGAGGAGAGACTCAGGCAGATGGGACAGTGGTTGGACATTAACGGAGAAGCTATTTACAAAAGTCAACCTTGGATTGTACAACAAGATGAACTAACTCCTGGTGTCTGGTGAGAAAATTGGGCAGATAGAAATTAAAAATACTTTCAATTGATAACAATTTTTCTTGGATTTTGTAAAACATATTTATATAAGCTGTGTCTTTGAAGGTACTCTACGAATGACGACATTCTCTATGCATTTGTGTACGAATGGCCTTCTCAAGCCAAAACTGTAACTTTAGCTTCAGTGAGCAGCAATGCAACTGTCAGTCTTCTGGGAGATACGATTCAACGATCTTTGGACGTAAGTTATAGAAATTATGTCCATTTCAATCAATATTCTTAGTGTGTACGCGGTTACATCCCTTTATCTGTTATTCTTCTTGCAGGCAACCCCCACTCCTGGTGGTTTAGTGGTGCCATTCCCACCAAGGGAAGAAGTTGAAGCAGATTGGTTGTGGACTTTGAAAATTGAGGCTTAGAAGTCAATAGCTAATATATTTATAGAAATTAATATAAAACAATTTTTGTTCACTTGATCAAACTTGTACATGAATACTTCAATAGTTTTATTCACCAGGTTATAATGTCTGAAATTGGTAATTTTTCAAAAATATTCAACATAGAATAGTATATTAATTTACAATTCATAAGCTAATAAGTTTCCTTAGGTCATTTAGTTCGTAAGTTTGTTGAAGAGGCACATATGATTCATGAACACGATAGGCTCTACTTCACATGTCTTATCACATGATAAATCATATCACAGATACAGTCAAGTAGTTAGTATAGGATACACACAGTGTCAATTGTACATTTCCTTATCAAACTCTGTTCGCACTATGAAGCTTTACTGAAAGCTCAGTCTACAATATAAGGTGGAGGAAGGTAACAGATACATCGTGCTATGGTTGATCAGAAATTGTCAAATAGAAAAGATGTATAACTGGAAAGCTTTATTTCTACTGTTTGGTAAGATGGGTGGAATATAATGTACAATTAAGTTAAATTCTGTATCAACCATCAGTTCTCAAATTTTAGACGAAATTGTTTTGTAGTTCCAATAAAAATTCATAAGCTATTTAAAATTAATGTTATTAAAACCCAAATTTATAATTTATAGCAATTTTTTTTATCAAAAACTTAGTGATAAAGTTATGATTAACTCATCTCAGTTTAAGAAATAGTCCCTATTTTTCGCCGGAAAATGAAAAACAATATACGTTATAATTATAAAGAGATATAGTCCACCTATGGTTAGGTTAGGTGGACTATAGGATTATTAGGATCTATAGGAACCTAACCTAACATTAGGTTGACACTATCAAACCGGCCAGATTTGATAGTGACAAAATGAATGCTTCTACGCTTTTTATGCACTGTAAAATAAGTATATCATATTTATGTAAAATATTATGATATTTTCGGCGAAAGTGTCGTGCGGCGAACGTGTTTTCGGCTAAAGGACCTAGACCTCTGTGCCCCCATTCAATCGCAATAGTGCATACGAGGCAGATCTTTCATTACAATGTTGTAGACACTCCAGACACCTGGTTTGAAAAGAAGATTTTGTCCAATTTTTGGCCTTCCTATCCATTAAATAAACTTAATAAAAAATTAAGTAAATGTTAAATATTATAAATGCATTGTTTTCATAAAAAGTTAAAATTAATTTGTATTTCCCGGATTCTAGCCGAGTTCGTTAACTCTTAAAGACCATTGCTACTGTACTTATACAAGTAACATTTCATTTTTGTGTCTGCTGTCACAAGTGTTTCATGGGCTTAATTGTTGAGGGCTCGATTGTCTTGGGCCCCAATTGTCTTGAATCTAACTCTTGGTTCATCCAGCCCACCATATTTCAATCTCTTGAGTTTATATATTATAGTTCACCTAAAAGAATACTCCAGTAATATTCTGTAACTTCACCAACAGCGGTTGTGGTCACAGCAGAAATTCGATATGAACCTAACTGGGATTCACTGGATTCCAGACCCTTACCTGGATGGTACGATGAAGCCAAGGTTGGGATATTCATCCACTGGGGCGTATTCTCAGTGCCTTCATTTGGATCCGAATGGTTCTGGAAGAATTGGAAAGGTACTATCAAATTGTTTAAAATTAATTATATGTGATATATACGTAAATTTATCACTCTCTTGTTCAAAGTATTCTGCAATTGAATCTAAGAGTGATAGAATTAGGGGTTGAGCAAAATTGAAACACCTAACATCACAATCTTACACTATATTATAGACAAACAAAGCTCGACATATTTTAATGTTTATGTTTGTTTGTTTATTTAGAGTCCTTTGAACTCTAAATCGAATTGTTTGAGCACGGCTCATAAAATCACTCCTGAGTTCAATGAAAACCTACAGAACCAAGTTTCCATAAAAAAAACTGTTCGACGAAAGCTGCATAAATCTGAATTTCACGGAAAAGCTGCAAGGTGTCACCATTTTTCCAACGCTTCTTATAAGATACAATATTCAGGCAACTTCAAAATAAAAAGCTATCTACGACTGATATTAAGATTAAATTATTGTAAAAGATACAACTAATAATTCAACTGAACCTTTATTGGAGGTTGGTTGATTTTTCAGCTTACCATGACTAATGACTATACATACTTTCGGGTTTTCATTTAAATAGTAATATCAAAAGTAATAGATGATTTAGGATCGTTAAGCAATACAAACTTGTTTTAAATGAATTAGTATTATCGTCTTAAAAAAAAATTATTTACAGGTTACCATCTTCCCCATTACACCAAATTCATGAGGGACAACTACAAACCTGGTTTCTCGTACCAAGAATTTGCCCCGATGTTCACAGCAGAGTTTTTCGACCCGGATGAATGGGCTGAATTATTCGAAGCTTCTGGAGCTCGTTACGTGGTTCTGACGAGTAAACACCACGAAGGTTTTACATTGTGGCCTTCAAGTGTATCCTGGAACTGGAATGCCATGGACATCGGACCGAAAAGGGATTTAGTCGGTATGATTCACATTCCTAATTCAACACATTAGGACATCGGTGTTGTTTTGTAAAGCAAGCGTTAAACCCTTTAATAAATAAATTAAACTCTTTGTATAGGCCTTATATTACTTGACTCATATACATCATAACATTTCAGGAGAACTTGCAAAAGCGGTAAAGAGCAAACCATCCCTGAAATTTGGTCTTTACCATTCTCTTTTCGAATGGTTCAACCCACTCTACAATTCAGATAAAGAAAGTGACTTTCAAACTAATAATTTCGTCGCTAACAAAGCTATGCCTGAATTAATGGAAATTGTAAGTTATCTTTGCGAATGAAATGATACTTACAGTTATCATGGCATTTGATTGGAAATGTAAAGTATTTACTATATGGCACAAAGAATTAAGATTCGATTTATTCCACTGAATGACCCAGGTTACTTCTAAATTTTACACAAGAATTGGCTGTGGAAAGCCAATAACATTCCTCACTATTTAGGTTAATGCATACGAGCCAGCAGTTATTTGGTCAGATGGAGATGCCGAAGCACCATACACCTACTGGAACTCTACAAATTTCCTAGCGTGGCTCTTCAATGACTCCCCAGTGAAGGACGAAGTCGTAGTTAACGATAGGTGGGGAAAGGATATGGCCTGCAAACATGGATCGTTCTACACTTGTGCTGATCGGTATAATCCAGGTAGGTACAAAAATTTGTGTTTTGACAAAACACCTACCGCTAAATAGAAAGAATTTCTTTTTCACATAATTCGAACATTCAAATTGATGTATATGAAATGAAGTAATTTGTATTTTATATTGAAAAAGCAATTGAAAATGCACTAAACTTCCTAATATGAATTCTTTCAGGAACTCTTCAACCTCATAAATGGGAAAACTGTTTCACGATCGACTTGCAATCTTGGGGATATCGACGTGATGCAAGACTTGCAGAGTACATCACTATAGAAAACCTTCTTAGAACGATTGCAGAAACAGTCAGTTGTGGGGGTAAACCAATTAAAATATTCGCGATGTATAAAATATTGGCAAGATTCTAGAATTCACCGTAATTTTCAAAATTGTACCTAGGAAATGTTCTGGTGAACGTTGGTCCAACGAAAGAAGGTACTATCCCTACTATCATGGAGGAGAGACTTAGACAAATGGGACAGTGGATGGACATCAACGGGGAAGCTATTCACGGTAGTCATCCTTGGCTTATACAAAAAGATGAACTAACTCCTGGTGTTTGGTGAGAATTTAATTCTTGTATTCATTATGTGTAACATTTGGTTACAATTTGACTTTGATACACGGAAACCTTTCTAAAGCTAAACTTTGTATATTTAACATCTTTGATCTTTGGGTTGTATAATAGACTCTTATCTAATTTCATATACAATTGATCTTGGTCTCATGCAATGTTTATATCAGAAAGAAGATAATAATTTTGTTGATAGCAAACTAAAAAGAAACTTGATCTTCTAGGTACACTTCGAAAAATGATACCGTGTACGCAATGGTTTTCGATTGGCCTACTGACAATCTCATGACGCTGGGTTCTGTTTCTGGAAAACCAAATCTTCAGGTTACTCTTCTGGGTGACACGAAAACTAGGGATCTTGAGGTGAGATGACTGATTAACTTATTTTTAGAAGTTTTATTATTGTCATGGATTCTTATTCATGAATATTTGTTCAACCGATCAGTTCTTTAGAATTTTCTAAATGATCTATCATTACATATAATAACACCAATATTCTCAGTACAGTGAGCCTAATTGAGTGACAGAAGGCGGCGTTACTCTTGTTAGGAAGCGTGGACCCACAGTTGGGCCAAAAATAATTGAACCTTACCAAAACCAGAAAACTTGTCATTATTTTTTATGGGTCAATAGTCTTGGGGACCAACTGTCTTAGGCTCAACTGTCAGTGCTCCGCTAGGATGACTGTTATGTACTTGAATAATTTTCTAATTACCGATCAAAGTAGAAAGTTTTTGAAACTTCATTGGTACAGAATTCAATTTCACTGATATAGAATACGAATCTGTTAGCTTGATGATGTAATATAAATATCAAACAATGAATATTTTCTTCCTCAGACAACTGTCACTACTAACGGTGTGAAGATAACTTTTCCCCCAAAGGGAGAGGTTTCAACCAAGTGGCTCTGGACACTGAAGATGGTGAACGCTGTCGCTCTCATAACTATAAACTAAGCATTAGTAAAGTAGCTACAATACTATAATATGTGGACAATTACTGTTTTCTATTATTATCCAAATTTTTTGAATTAGCTTATGTGATTCGAATCAAATATTTATAAAGAAATATTAAAATTCAAATGAGATCGTTGATCAAGATGGAACCCTATTCTAAGACTTGTTCGCACTTGTAAGGTTTCCGTCCGGTCCGGCTCCTCTCAGTGATTTTTAGCACTGAGAGGAGCCGGTACTGTGTGAACCCGTTGAAATTAAACTAACGATATATTTTTTCACTGACGCTGAAGCACTGAGAGGAGACGGATTGGAGACGTACCGGATGGATCACTGACATGTGGGAGCAAGCCTTCATCTTCTATAATTATAATAAATTTCTCTTTGGCACACAATCATTCTTAAAACACATCTTGTGGTTAAAAAAGTTCTACACAAGGTTGAGCATAATCTGTAATAGATTAAATCTCTCACAATGATTCAAATCTCAATTACAAGTTTCACCAAGATATTCACAAAGAACTTATTGAACGATTTCATTAATTCTTACAATGTATTTCTTAGACATTGGATAAAAGTTTCTATGAAAGTAATTAAGAACAAGTTTTGTGACTGGAATCTATCGAGGCCAGCTAGAGCGTGAATGAAGTAGTTAGCGATATATTCCAATATCTTCAGAGGTATAATACTCAATTGAAGGCTTTTTCGGAGGCAATTTTGAAAGAAGTTTTGGGATAAATGGCGAAATATATCTAGGTTTAATTTCATCTCCAATGGCAAAGAAGAGTTCTCTCTAATGTCCTGAAGTTGTGAGTTATTCAGCGTGTAATGGCTTAGCGCAGCCAACTCCACGCCAATATCTCAAGAAACTCAATTAAATTCGTAGTAGAATAGGTATCAGAGACACTATTATGATTCTACGTATATCTGATTAAGAGGGATCAAGATTTTGTTTTCTATGGTTAGCATACTTAATTTTCTATGGGCCACCATTTACCATACTTAATTGTGTATGTCCCATTAAATTTCCTAGTTAATCTTCTTTGGCCACACCAAATACTCCTTTTAATCTTCTTGTTATGATTATAAATTTTAATAAGAATGATTGTATATTTTTCACTAACTCAGAAATAATATTGTTTCTTAATGGTGTCTAATTACGATAATTACTTTTTTCTTGTTCGTCAAACAAAAGTCAAACTCTTACAAAAACCATTAGATACTATCTGACTAATATGTATGTCTCTATATCCATATGTATGTCATTCAATATATAGGAATAGTTATTAAATGTGAAGATAGTACCTTTGATATGCCTATTATTACTACGTCTGAGAGAACACTTGTTTCTCCGCAGAAAGGTTAGAACTGACTAAACACTTCACCCGTCCACACCTATCATAAATGGTGTTCTATTCCCACTTTTCGACTACTGATTTATAAACCATATTTGATAAGCAGTGTATTTCCATATTTTTGCAAATAAAATCAATTATTAAATGTCCATTACACAGTCATTACTATTGTTGCTAAAAACTTTAGGCATGAAAAAAGGTTCATAGACTAATTTTTTACAACCTAATTTAGAGAGGTAGTTTTCTCAGATATTTCATTAATTTCAAATGCCACATATATTCTTCTTCCTTCAGTGAACTAAAATTGAAGGTAACTTCCAACAAATTGTTTACTAATCCCTTTTACAAGTTTATCGAAAATATTTAATATTAACACCAGAAGTATCCTATCTAATAATATATAATACAAAATACAATTGCCATTGAGTGTGAATATAATTTTAACACATTTCCTTTGTTAACCTGTACATTTGATTATTTTCTTACAATATTTCACATTCATCAAAAATTTTCTTATACTTATAAGATTATTATGTTATATTGGAAAAATATAAAGATGTAATGTTTACATATAATGTAAATGCATTTTATTAACTAATCTACCTCTAACTTATAATAGAACCCTGACTTATCCCAAGAGATATATGAGTGATCTTATACATACAGCGTGACAAAAAAAAGGGGGTGAGAACAAACGCTTATAACTCAAAAAGTTGTACACTTAGAAAAATGAAATAAAAACTGCATGATAGAATATATCTTTAAGATTTATTTGGTGTCACAGTTATGAACATTGTACAATTGAACCGGGATTTAAAACATAATTTATAAAAAAAAACACCTCAACATTCAGAGAACTCATGAGCAACGCATCTTTTCGAACAGTTTATATGGACAGGATCTCGAACTATAGTCAGAAGAGCTTTAACAAACAAATTCAGTGAAAATATAGACCTCAACACAGTGGATAGAGCGATCGAAAAAGGAAGAAGCAAATGGAGTATACTGAACCAAAAAGAAGAGAAACTCAGAACAGAAGATGATGTAAGAGAGATGGTAGCAGAGTTTGTTCGTATTTCGAATTACTTGCTAAATTGCTGTACATTTATAGTATTAGTTCTTTAATAATATCATTACTCCTTATTTCCCTTGGATGAATTACATACTTCTTCATTTAGGCAAGCAAGTTGTCAATTTTTATTATTTAGGCAATTTTTTATAAATTATAATTACAGGCAAAAGTGGTTAAAATTGAATTTCCTATTCTTCTAATTAAAACTAAAAGAAATGCTATAATAATACTAGAAGCACATCAAGGCTTGGAGTAAAAACTAACAAAAACATTACAAAGAGAGAATATAAAACATATGTTAACGTGTCGACTGCAAATGCTTAAATCCCGACTGAATGCAGGCGGACATCTCATAAGTTGTCACCTCTGGTACACTCCAGAAAGAAAAAGAATGTTAAATTGTCTAGTTTTGAGTTTATAGAATAGCTAATCTATTTATAGAAATAAATATAAAATAATTTTTGTACATTTGATTAAACTTGTTTATGAATACTTTAATACTCAGATTCACCAGTTTATTGTGCCTGAAATTGGTAACTTTTCGAAAAATTTCAATATAGTCAGAATAGCTAGTATATTTACTTTCAGTCCTAATTTAAGCAGGCCAATCACTGTCAGTCGGGCCTGAAGGAATTCTTTCAGGCGCTGAACGAGGTCGTCTACTAACGCTGAGTGCTTCCATCAATGCAGGTCCTTGCAGAATAGACTGTCGTGATGATCAAGGCGGGGTACGGACGTAAGCCCCCGGACACAAACCCCCTTTTATTTTTATATATTAGAACAAATTAATGATTACTTTGAATCTCTCAATAAAGATGGTACTGCACACTTCATGAATATGCAACGTACGGAAAGAGGTGGGCTAATGTGCTACACTCGTTAATGTCATAGAAATGGCCTCCTCTATTTGTGAATATGAATTAAGGGTTGATGAGATTAGGGGTTGTTGGGGCGGAAACCAAAGTCTTTCAGTGATGAATCAGTGTCAGAACGCTGTTAACACTGATCACTGACCTGATCGCTCACCATTTACGTTCAGTTTTCCTTTCAGAGCACTTAAGCGCCACCAAAAAATCAAGCATCATCTGATTTTCATACGGTCAACTGACAGTCGGAATGACAAGCCTCAAATACCCCCATTCACGATCAGTTTTACCAAGCGTGAAAGAATTCCTTCAGACGAAACTGATCGTGAATGGCTCCCTTTCCAATTAAAAAAGATTATAAAAGAGGCACGTAATATATAGGCTCTACTTCAGATGTCTTATCACATGATAAATCATATCGAAGAAAGAGTCAAGTGGTTGGTATAGAATACACTCAGTGGCAAATGTATATTTCCTTATCAAACTCTGTTTACACTATGAGGCTTTATAGAAAGTTCAGTCTACATCATCAGGTGATACATAGTGCTAGTTGTATAGAAATATTCAAATAGAAAAATGTCTAACTGGAGAGCTTTATTTCTACTGTTTGGTAAGATGGGAGAAATATAATATACAATAACTTCTGTATCAACGGATAGTTCTATATGTAGTCCCAATGAAAATTCATAAGATATTTAAAATTGATGTTATTTAAAAAAAAGCTTATATTGCTTGACATATTTTTTATTCAAAACTCAGTGAGAAAGTTATAATTACATTATCGTAGTTAAAGAAATAGTCTCACTTATATATTGTATGGCACAACTTTAGATTTAAGTTTATGTAGTATAGTTCCCCTAAATGAATACTCCATTCAAATTTTGTAACTTCAACAGCAGCGGTTGTGGTCACGGCAGAAATTCGCTATGAGCCAACCTGGGATTCACTGGATTCCAGACCCTTACCTGGATGGTACGATGAAGCCAAGGTTGGGATATTCATCAACTGGGGCGTACATTCAGTTCCTTCATTTGGATCCGAATGGTTCTGGAAAAATTGGAAAGGTATTATCAAATTGATTAAAATCAATTATATCTAACATATCGTACGTACCTATTGCTATGTGGAAAGACGAATTAATACCACTGTCTTGTCAAGCAACTAAATCTAGCAGTGATAGAATACAGGGGTTGGACAAATAATGGAAACACCTAACATTTCGGCATCATAATCTTTGAACGTATTATAGACAGGCAAAGTTAGACATATTTTAATTATATTTTTGTTTTATTTAGAGTCCGTTGAACTTTAAATCGAATTGTTGGAACACGGTTCCTAAAATCATTGCCGAGCTCAATGGAAACTTACAGAAACTAGTTTCCACAAAAAATGTTTCACGGGAGCTGCACATATCTGGATTTAACGGAAGAGCTGCAAGGTGTTTTTAATCTTCTTACCCTGCTAATATGATACAATTTTCTGGCAATATTTAAATGAAAGGCTGCCTAACTATTTGAAAATATTATTTTATTGCAAAAAGAGACAACTGATAATCCAACTGAATCATTTTTAGAGGTTCTTTTATATACCATGACTATGTTTTCGGATTTGTTAATATAGATATTCAAAAGTGATAATTGATTTAGGATCGTTTAACACTAACTTTCCTGAAATGAATAAGTACGTATTGTCATACAGAGGATTTTTTTCCAGGTTACCACCTTCCCCATTACATCAGTTTCATGAGGGACAACTACAAACCTGGTTTCTCGTACCAAGAATTTGCCCCGATGCTCACAGCAGAGTTTTTCGATCCGGACGAATGGGCTGAATTATTCGGAGCTTCTGGAGGTCGTTACGTGGTTATGTCGAGTAAACACCACGAGGGTTTTACATTGTGGCCTTCAAGTGTATCCTGGAACTGGAATGCCATGGACGTCGGACCGAAAAGGGATGTAATCGGTATGATTCACATTCCTAATTTAATACTTCAGAACACAGGTTTTTTTTTTGTTTTAAATCATACAGTTCATCTGAAATTTCCAGAGGAGAACACAGAGAGAAAGTTATGGTGAGGTCATACAAGATTATGTGGGGTCCCTTCACCATAACCTTCTCGCAGCGTAATGGAACTGTGCTCTAATGAGAATATTCTTCATTAATGAGGAAAATAAAATCTTAACATAAGATATTATTAAATAAATTTCTCGCCTATTTCAATAGTGCACTTCAATAGTGCACCGCTATTGCAACGCCCATGTTTTTATTTTTCCCCATTTCGTAGACGAAAAAAATAAAAATAAAACAATTTCGTTCAAAATCAGAAGAAATAGAAAACAAGGGCATTGTCATATCGATACACCGCTGAAGCCTATGTTGTCATTGCTTTGGTTTAACTGTAACGAGCGTTGTTTTAGCGGTGATGTCAGCATCCACGAGCTTGCGTCTAGCTGTGCCAAATTTCGACTGGGCGTTGATGAAGAAGCGGAAGATTGCCCGTTCCTTACCGAGCAAATTATATTTTGTGCAGCTCAAAAATTTCGGAGCAGTAAGAGAGACAAAGCAGTGGCCAAGCGCATACGGCCTTGCTTTAACGGGGAACAACTTCTCTAGACCGTCACGATCGGTGATCAATTTTCTCACTGCTCAAGGAACGCCCCAACAAAGTTCGGGCGGTTTGACCGGGGCTTTATATCACTTGAGTCATATACTTAAAAATATTTCAGGAGAACTTTCAAAAGCTGTAAGGAGAAAAACATCCCTGAAATTTGGTCTTTACCATTCTCTTTTCGAATGGTTCAACCCACTCTACAACTCAGACAAAGAAAGTGACTTTCAAACTAATAATTTCGTCACTACCAAACATATGCCTGAACTAATGGAAATTGTAAGTTATCTTTGCAAATGAAATGATACTTACATTTTTATTAGTTCATGAAAATATTAAGTATATACTATGTGACACAAATAAATATGATTCAATTTCCTTTACTGAGGGACCCAGGTATAATTTTATTTATTATCATGGTTTCTGATTAATGAAATAAATGTTCAAGCTACTCTTCATTTCATAGTTTTCACTAGAATTGTCAGTGGAAAGTTTATAAATACTAATAACATTTAGGTTAATGCATACGAGCCAGCAGTTATTTGGTCAGATGGAGGTGCCGAAGCACCATACACCTACTGGAACTCTACAAATTTCCTAGCTTGGCTCTTCAACGACTCGCCAGTGAAAGATGAAGTCGTAGTTAACGATAGGTGGGGAAAGGATATGGTCTGCAAGCATGGATCGTTTTACACTTGTGCTGATCGGTATAATCCAGGTAAGTATATACGATTTTTTTTGATATTTGGACATACAACCAACTGCTATATAGAAAGAACTTCTTATTCACGAATTTTGAATTTGTGGAAAATAAGTAAATAACAATAATTATAGTTAAACGAAAATACAAATTGAAGGATATAATAATGAACTATATGAATAAATTACCTAAAACGAATCTTTTCAGGAACTCTTCAACCTCATAAATGGGAGAACTGTTTCACTATCGACTTGCAATCTTGGGGATATCGACGTGATGCAAGACTCGCAGAGTACATCACTATAGAAAACCTTCTTAGAACGATTGCAGAAACAGTCAGTTGTGGGGGTAAACCATTTAAAATATTGACAATGCTTTAAAATACTGAGAGTTTAAAAAATTTAGAATTCACAGGAATTTTCAAAATTGCAATTAGGAAATGTTCTGGTGAACGTTGGTCCAACGAAAGAAGGTACTATCCCTACTATCATGGAGGAGAGACTTAGACAAATGGGACAGTGGTTGGACATCAACGGAGAAGCTATTTACAGTAGTCATCCTTGGCTTATACAAAAAGATGAACTAACTCCTGGTGTTTGGTGAGAATTTAATTCTTGTATTCATTATATGCAATATCTAGTGACACTTCGATATATGAAAACCTTTCTAAAGCTGAAATTTGTACTTAGCATCTCAGATCTTTGGCCTGTATAATAGACTCATTTTTTATCAATGACAATTTATATAATAGATCTTGGTTTCGTGCAATAGTAATATCAAAAAGGACGTTAATAAATGTATTCATAAAAAAATAAAAAGTAACATTACATTTAAGGTACACGTCGAAAAATAATACCGTGTACGCAATGGTTTTCGACTGGCCTACTGACAAACTCTTGACGCTGGGTTCTGTTTCTGCAAAACCAAATCTTCAGGTTACTCTTCTTGGTGATACGAAAACCAGAGATCTTGAGGTGAGATGACAGATTAACTTATTGGTGTTACTGAAAAAAATATATATATTCATATCTTTATAGATATTGAAATAATTATTACTACCAAAAATGAGTTAGTAAACGTGTGGGTTCTTAAGAATTCTGAATAGCTTCGGTAATATCGCAGTAATTGGAGTGCGCTACATAGGTCAAGATATAGAAATTTTTGATTTTACTATCATGACCTATGACAACACCCACTTACCGAGTACTGTGAGCCTAATTAAGTGTCTGAGTACTGAGGTGATTTCGTAGTTAGGGAGAATGTGATATGCATAGTTTTCTAATTTCCGATCAAGGTAGAAAGTTTTGAATCTTCAGTGATACAGAATTCGAATTCACTGATACAGAACTCGAATCTTTTAGGTAGATAATGCAATTCGGATATCAAACAATGAATATTTTCTTCCTCAGACATCTGTCACTACAAACGGTGTGAAGATAACTTTTCCCCCAAAGGGAGAGGTTTCAACCAAGTGGCTCTGGACACTGAAGATGGTGAACGCTGTGGCTCTCATAACTATAAATTAAACTATAATAAATTAGCTACAATACGATAGGTGGATCGTTTTACTGTGGCGTTTTACTTTGTATTTTCATAATCTGTATTTGGACAACTACTGTTTTCGATTATCTAATAATTTTGAATTAGCTTATATGATTTGAATCAAATAGTCATAAACAAATATCAAAATTCCTGTGAGGAAATTAGGTTGAAACTCCAATTAATCTTTTATAGTTCTTTCATAAATTTCTCTTTGGCGCATGATCATTCTTAACACATCTTTTGGTCTGTAAAGTTTTACACAACGTTGGGCATAATCTGTAATAGATTAAATCTCTCACAATGATTCAAATCCCAATTACAAGTTTCACTAAGATATTCACAAAGAACTTATTGAACGATTTCATTAATTCTTACAATGTATTTCTTAGACATTGGATAAAAGTTTCTATGAAAGTAATTAAGAACAAGTTTTGTGACTGGAATCTATCGAGGCCAGCTAGAGCGTGAATGAAGTAGTTAGCGATATATTCAAATATCTCCAGAGGTATAATACTCATTTGAAGGCTTTTTCGGAGGCAATTTTGAAAGAAGTTTTGGGATGAATGGCACAGAAGAGTTCTCTCTAATGTCCTGAAGTTGTGAGTTATTCAGCGTGTAATGGCTTAGCGCAGCCAACTCCACGCCAATATATCAACAAACTCAATTAAAATCATTGTAGAATTGGAATCAGAAATATGAATATGATGCTACGTATCTGATTTAGAAGGGTCCTCACTTAGTCTTCTACGGCCCACCATATACCATCCATACTTAAAAATCTCCTATCACTCACGTACCTTATTCTCAACTTAATCTTCTATGGCCCTTTCATATACCCTATACTTGAGTATATACTACCTTATGTATAACTATATACATATTTTTTCATTTATATTAAAAAAGAAAAGATACAAAATCAATAGAAAATTAAGTTATATTTATCTATAACTTTAAAAATCACGCGTGTTATCATTGTGCATAAAGTTCATTCGCAATCCAAACTTTTACCATATCCATGTTGGCCGATGGATAGCGTCGCAGACTACAAGACAACAGGTTGAGAGTTCGCATCCCGGAAACACCACTTCCTTTCTTTCTTCATTTATTTCCATTTAATTTCTAAATAACAATATGTAACAATTAAACTAATTGATATACAGCCGAACGTACATATACAATATATGCAATAAAGTAAGAAATGATAATCTATTTGATTTCTTATATTTGGAGAGATATATACCCCAAATAACCAAAAGAAGTTTAGGACAAAAGATAGACATCAGGACTCTGTCCCACATGGGTCTCACGTCTTACAGAGCAGGAGATCCGCACTCTGTCCCACGCGGGTTCTTCGTGGATCCCACGTCTTGCAAGGGCAAGATAGCATGGAGCATCTGCATTCTGTCCCATACAGGTCCCACATTGAAAAAGAATTTAGATTTGATGCAGAACATACAGATGTTCTTCTCTTTCCTACGTCTGCACGATGTGGGATTATACGTTGGACAGAGAGGGACCCATGTGTCAACGGCGTGGATTAGATGTTTACAAGACGTCTGATGTCCTCATCTCACGTCTTGCCCCACGTTTTAAATTTCTCTATGACAATGGTAATTAGACATCTAAAGATGTGGGACATACAATACAGTTTTTAGCTGGGATTCAATCTTCTATGGCCCACCATATATCCTACTCAATATTTTTATGGCCCACCATATAACCTACTTAAATCTTTAATTGTCCACATTATACCATATTTAATCTTCTATTACCCACCATATATATTAAGTAATCACTTATGGCCCACCATATTCCCCTCTTAATCTTCTATGGCCCACCACATTTTCTATCAGATTCAGAATGTTATTGCGAAAGATTGTAAAGCATATAATGAATTAATTAATTATATATTATGGAGTTAGTTTGTTAGAATTTATTGCCGTATGTAGTTAAGTATTTAAAGAAGCAAGGAATTATGTAGGACTAATTTTCTAATTGGAAAGCAAATTGCATGGAGGGCAAAAAGGACTTTATCCTAAGACTTAGGGATTAACTTAAGAAATACCTTCAATTATTTTTATTAATTTTTATTCTGTGTAGTATATAATTACATTTTCGATAGTAAATCTTACCTAATTTATATTAGGCAAAATAAAGAAAGAATTTTCAGTATCTAAAAAAACACATTTCACATTTTGAGGATTATTTCATTTGTAATCTTTTACTAGGAAGATGCTTGACAGACGTACGATATTAGATATTCTAATAGAGTTTTCATGGAAAAGACAAAAAAGCCTCATTGAATAGTGAAATGTTCCACCAAATTGCATTGGTGACGTCACGGCATCTTTTTCAAGAGGCCTATGAAATGAAATGGATTGACTTAATTCTCTTTTCAGTGAACTTCGAATTTTCCAAACTAAATTGATTATGAGAATTTCAAATAATTTTTTCTTCCATCAACAGTCTGGATAATTGAAAGATGATAGTAAAAAAATCAACTAATTCTTTCATCTGCCAAGTATAGAGTATTTCTGTAAGGTGAATCTATAAAAATGTGAGTATAATGAAAAGGCAAATCAACCTCTCCGTATTTTCTAATGATTCAAATAGAAAAAGAATCCCAAATTGTCATTCAAAATGATTAAGATGGCAATTAGGATTCCAATATTCACCAATTACGACATCCGTCGAGAGGTTTAAATTATTGACTCGGAACATATCCTGGGCAATTGGAATAGAGAATATTGAAGCAAAATCTACTTAGTCTGAATGTAATTAGTAAATTTTGTCATATTTTCTAACGATTTTTTCAAATCAGAAAGATATTATTTAATTAGGTACACTCACAGTATTCGGTCAATGGGCATTAATTGATCTCATGGACCAATCCGGCTTTTAAAATTTTCCGATTGACTCCCAATACATTTTAGAACGCCAGCTTCGCGATTACTGTAAGCGTAAATGAGTGTCCGAATCCTGCAACGTTCACTTAAGTCAAGTTGCAGATTCAATTCAATATGCATTTACTTAGTAAAATAGTAATAGAGAGAGAGAGAAAGCCATGGTGGGTTCATGGAAGATTAACATGGGGCCCCATTTTGATCTACAACCCCATAAAATTTCTCTCTGGGTAGAACTCATATCAAATTATTCCAATTCTTAACCGACGACAATAATTATTTACGCTGAACAACTAAGTTCGGAAAAAACGGCAACAAAATTGTCAAAACTTTTTACCCGGTGGAAAACTTTTTAAATGAAATCCTCCTCGCGTCCTTTAGCATAAAATTAAAACGATATATTCGTTGATTTAATTTGTAATTTGCTCTACAAAACATGGCCAGTTCAATTTGGAATGTTTATAGATTAAATTAAGATATGCACGTCTTCAAATTAAGATTAGGAAAGTGTAGCTACTGGAACAAGTCTTCTTCTCCTTCCTTACATTTTTAAGAGAAACAGACTGAAGTTGGACTAAGATTATGGTGGGGCTAACGAAGATTAATTCTCACTTAATCTTCTAGGGCCCCAATATAAAATTCCCCCTTTGATTTGGGATTGAAAATTAATAAAGGGTGAAACTTTTGTTTGTAATTATTCGATTATCCCTTATGCATACTGAAAGACACATTTAATTTATTAACGATTTGTACCGAGATCTAATAAATCTGTAATTCTTTCTCAAAATCAATTGGTCTCTGATATGAAACACCGAAACCTTGTCACGATGTTACAAGGGTACTACAGTTTACTCTTCATATTAATTTAAAGAAAAAACATCTTATCAGATTCACGTCAAAGACCAATCAAAGGCAATCTGTTTCCCTCGAGGCACACCATCTCAACAACCCATTCTTCAGTTCTTCTTGAAGCCAATTACGAGTACAGAAATATAATCCATCGAAGATTTTTCTGCTGAGGAGAAATCCGAGTAATTACTCCTCTCCAATTATTGACGACATCAATCAGAAACATGGAGAGCGATTGCCACTTTAATTCTACAACAAAGAACGAGATTTTTCGTTGCAAGCTTCGCATTTAATTGATATTGGTAATTAGTGTAACTGCAGAATAATGCAATTGATTGAGGAGATATGTAGGTTGTTCATATGTGTTTTATTATCCGTTGGTAAATATTATTTCAGATAAATAGTCAATTAACGAGCACGATCTATCGGGTGGAAAACTTTCGAGTGATCTTTGTTAAAAATGAGTCGATACTTGATTGTCTGAATATGGTATGGCTATTCTGAAATTGTATTTGCACATTGGATATATATTTCATATATATTTTAGAAGCGATATCTGGGCATAAAAAAAAATAATTGAATATTCTGCCTCACTCACTAATCTGAATTTTCAGAATAAACGGTGTTATACTATTTAACTAATACACTTCAAATTCAGTATCCAAATTAGAACATTTTATAGGTACCTAAGCTCCATGATAAATTACATTTCATTAATGAAATCGTCTCTGTTTAACTTATTATAACTTACTAAACTTATTATAACCTAACCCAACATTGCTCCGAATGCAGCCTGGGCCACAAGACAGACTACGTATGTGTTCTCCCTTTTTTCTACTTCCAAGTCCCTTGTAATGGTTGTCAAAGAATCTAATGGAATGCGATTTTTGGCCACCAATTTGCTTCATATGCTCACAATTGTGGGAGCAAATAAAGTGTCTATCTAACATTCAGAGTGTTTTCTTTAGTCTTATCGTGCAAGGTGTCTACATACCTACCACTTAGACCATTTGTTCACGCTTAACTCCCTTCACTCAAGCTTCATTTATCCGTGAGTGAAGGTCTATTGGACGACAGACCCTTTATTCACACTTAATTTTCTTTACTCAAGTTTCAATTCTCAGTGAGTAAAAGATTTATTAAACAAAAGAGCTTATACTCACGCTTAATTTCCATTACTCAGGCTTCATTACTCCGTGAGTAAAGGATTTATTAGACGATAAACCCTTTACTCAAGTTACATTTATCCGTGAGTAAAGGATCTATTAGACGATAAACCCTTTACTCAAGTTACATTTATCCGTGAGTAAAGGATCTATTAGACGATAAACCCTTTACTCAAGTTACATTTATCCGTGAGTAAAGGATCTATTAGACGATAAACCCTTTACTCAAGTTACATTTATCCGTGAGTAAAGGATCTATTAGACGATAAACCCTTTACTCACAAATGCCGGATATATTATTAACCCAATTTGCCCATTACCTGTTCTCTTTCCGTACGAATAACACTAAAGAATCTGTAAGTGTGCTGAGCATGATGTTCAATTGTTTATTCCCCGCCTTTATGCTAATTACACGATAAATTAAAGTGGATATCCCTCGCAAGTAGAGAATACTTCACTACTGGAATGTTCAGTACTGTTTGTTCGATTTATTGGCAAATCAGTCGGACACAGTAAATGGAATATTTATGCTTTAGGTATTACTGATTTAGCCCGTAGTAATCTACATAGTACCGCACGGCGTATAAGATAGAACCAAGAAGTTCTCTACCGATGATATACTGAATATGGATGTAGACGAACTAAATCTGTTCCTTATTGTAGTAGATATTATGAGGAACCTACAGGTTACAGTTTGCCATATTTAATTTTATGGAGTTTATTTATTTTTACTTTTTTAAATGCGTCTCGTCATCCTTAGGTTCAAATTCATTCCTCTTCATCAAAATCCACAATAATTTAATTCTTTTTTAAATTTTGCAAACTGGCTATACCAGTTCATATAATAGAGTTCTCACGAACATTTTCTGAATTCAATATTTTTCAATTGAACATCCTAGTCGCTGTCGAAGGTTTCGAATCACACAAAATATTCATTCAATTGTGTCGAAGGCCAAAGCAATTCCGAATTCTATAATTTCATCACAGGTCTTCTAGCTGTTATTGTAGATAGGTATATATTTGAAATTACCTACAGCCTTCTATAGGGCTTCTTCTTATATTGAAACTATATATACTTGTTATTAGGGTTGTGGCAATATGCTTTTAAAATCAAAGATCTCGAAAATTTATAAACGGAGAGAATTAAAGAGTTCACATCGTTTTAAACCAGCGGAATATGGTACTGGGACAAAATGACTAACGGAAAAATTGCCTAATGTAAGAATATGAATGTATGAATATCCGTTAGTCATTTTGTCCGTAAGCATTCTATCCGCTCACGCGGTACATAGTATTCGATATCATTTCATTTCGTCTATGCTATTCCTAAGATCTATTATTAAGGGCTGGTTCACACATATCAGTGTTCTAACTGTGACATGTCCTCTAATGCTTTTTTAGCACTGTGAAGACATGGTACTGAGCCTGACGTGTGTGGACGTGTCGGTATAATTTAATGTAACTTTTTTTTTTTCACTGACACTAATGCACTGAGAGAAAACGTCACGGATAGAACACTGATGTGTGTGAACAAGCCTTTTAAAAGCATATTGCCACAACCCTACTTATTATTAGGGTTGTGACAATATGTGTTTAAAAACATAGATCTTAGGAATATTATAGACGAAACGAAATGAAATGGTATCAAATACTATATACCGCTGGTGTAGAATGGTTGAATAGTCTTTAATTCAATCCGTCTATAATATTTTCAGGATCAATGATTTTAAACGCATATAGTCACAATCCTACTTATTATATATCATTTATTTATATGATATTAAATATTAGAATCATTTGTTGTGTATGTAGATTGAATTAACAATGAATATATTAGAAATTGGGCAAATAATCCAGTACCTTTTGTTTTACCTAATTAATATAATGAAATTAAATTAGAAAAAGCTTAACAGGTAAGTAAGTTCTTTATAAATTCTCGCTGCTTCTAAGAATATCTGAAAGAAATCTAACAAAAACAAGTGAAAAATTATCAGACCCTAAAAGATATTTTTTTTTATATTTCTTCTCCCAAAATAAACTTTTTCATTGCATTTAAATTTTTGGAGTTGGTTAAAAGATATATTTTAGTGGCACGGATAGGTGTCCCGGGACAAAATGTTTTTAGTGGGATTTATGAAATTTTCGCGTTTTATATTATTCCATACCCACCAATTAGGAACACGAGATTTTACTTTTTATTCGCATTTGAAAAGAGTTATTAGATTAATTAAGATGAACTGCGAGTTTTATTCTCAAAAAGCGACAGAATATAAAATAGTTGGGTAAAATTTGAAAAAGCGTAAAATGATATTTGGTTAAAATATCAAAAAAGTATGATGATTTGATTGGAACTTGAAAAAGGGTATGACTATTTGTTATAAATTATATCATAGAATGAAGTTATTGTTGTTAATTGTATTTATTATTTAAATAATAATATTTATTTAATATTAATAATTCAAGTACTATGAGGAATAAATGAATGACGATTTTATTATCTACTTAAAAAAACATTTTTTTACAGAGGTTTATCCATGCAGAGAGAAAGTTATGGTGTGGCCATAGAAGATTGAGATGATTAAGATTAGGAACAATAAAAAAATAAACTACGGTACAAGTGAACCCAAAATATTGTAATTTTTATTGATTTTTCCACCTCAATACTCAATCATCACAATCTAGTAAATTATCCAATGCTCATGTATGTATGTCCATTACTAAAATTAATTAATTCGATAGGAGTCTCTCTTGGTACATCTGCATCTAGCGTTTGATCGAACAAATGTAATTACATCGAATTATTGTAACATTATTCAACAAAATGGATTAATATGATTTTAATTTAATATAATTGAGAAAAAGGCTTTCATAAACTTATAACAAAATGAAACGAAAATAAATACAAGTGACCTGGAAGAAACAGCAAGACTGAAAAGTGGTTCCATCGACAAAGTCACCTACTACCAATCAGTGACAATGCTCATGGATGTAGAAAAGCTACCCCGTGAATACAGTCAGATTTTACAACATTGAGTACTTCAAAGTATTGAACACATCATTGCACTGATCCAGTACATACTGTAGAATTCACAAATGTTAATAATTAATTATGAACAATTTTTCGTATGAAAATTGGATTACCGTTTTGACCTAAACAAAAATTCACTTATGCGTAATTTACTTTTTTTATACTCTTTCTTTTTTCGAACATAAATTCACTTGAGCAATTGATATTAATGGGCCAGATGGTACATTCATACATCCCATTATTGGGAAGGTGTCAATTCTGTGCCAGGTATTTATCGTCTGGTTTGTTCTGTTCAATGTATATCATTGGGTAGAGAGAGAAGAATTTGGAGGGGATTTATAGCGAGGGAGAGAGCGACGCTGAAATGGTGATAAATCTGGTCTCTGTTCCTTCCACGGTTTGAATTGTGGTATTTGAAATTGAATGCATTGTGCTCGCAGTTTGGGGTTCAACCTTGTATGGGCAAATAATTTGAAAATCACTATTTAAGTTTTTATGAAGATTGAACGATTCCGAAATCGTCGGATTTCGGAATTATAATCGATGATAAAGGAATTTTCAATCGTATTTAATCATAGATTAAAAACACTACGAATCTATCTTTTTTCGCCGCATAAAAAAATCACAATGCTATTGATACTTTAAGGGCCGTACACACGCATGGTTTTGTAAGTCTTTCCCCCAGGCTATTTGCTAAGCTCCTCCTACTTTTTCCACGAGAAAATAAGGAAAAACTATATAATTATTATTTATTTCAGTTGGTACCTGCAGGTATCACGATTTAGTTATACGATTTATATAGTTTTTTCTTATATTATTGTGGAAAAAGTAGGAGGAGCTCAGCAAAAAGTCTGGTGGAAAGACTTAAAAAACCCTGCGTGTGTACGGCCCTTTAGAAAGGTGAAAGGATACCATGTATAAATAAGGAGTTATGAAATCGACTCCTGGTCATATACGTATAGTGTTATCGATACAATTAAAAAGCTTTTACATCTCAAAACTTTCTTTAGCCTCGTTAGAAACTCCCAGAAAAGTTGAAATGATTTGTTAATTCTGGTGAATCTTAGTTAGGAAAGAATATTCGGTATTGAGATATACTTTTAGTTTCCATATCGGGTTACCTAACCACCTAAGTATATTTTCAGTACCAAAGAGTATACCTAACCACCTAAGTATATTTTTAGTACCCAAAGAGTATACCTAACCACCTAAGTATATTTTCAGTACCCAAAGAGTATACTTAACCACCTAAATATATTTTCAGTACCCAAAGAGTATACCTAACCACCTAAGTATATTTTCAGTACCCAAAGAGTATACCTAACCACCTAAGTATATTTTCAGTACCCAAAGAGTATATCTAACCACCTAAGTATATTTTCAGTACCCAAAGAGTATACCTAACCACCTAAGTATATTTTCAGTACCCAAAGAGTATACCTAACCACCTAAGTATATTTTCAGTACCCAAAGAGTATACCTAACCACCTAAGTATATTTTCAGTACCCAAAGAGTATACCTAACCAACTAAATATATTTTCAGTACCCAAAGAGTATCTCAAACTATATTTCCAGAGCATTTCTCTTCCCTCACCCATCGCTACTCTCCCCTCTTCTCAGTTCCTATTCGCCTGTTAGACTAACTTGTAAGGGCATTATTTCTACTCCAACTGTCGCCTCACTCTGCAATAACAAGACATGAGATGCTAAAATAGGGGCCACGCTTATACCAGAATGGCAGAGACCCAAAGTTGGGAAGTTTTCGAAAGTTCTTGTATTTGTTTCATTGTAAAGTAATTTAAGAAAATATGCTCTGCCAAAGAACTCGATCGGCTGGTTATTCTGAAAAAGTTGTCAGTACCCAATCGGAAAAATATTAATCGGCAGATCGTCTGTTATTGTCAATTACGGTAAATATTGATCGTATTTTATCGTCAAATATCATAATTTCAGTGGAGTTTTTTTGGGGGAATATTCGATGAGAGACGATGTTATTTATAATAATTTATGATTGGCTTTTTATCAAAAAATTCATCGTATAAAGATGATCTTTTTTATCGTCGATTACAATCGGCGAACGATTATAATCGTCATTCGGTAATTGCTATCTACAGACTATAGGTGTATACTTAGAAGCCGTATTTCTAGTTATTTCGGTCAGTGCTATGATTTATGGGCTTGCAATACCAGAAAAACCCAAATACATCCCAGCGCATCAGTGTTCTATTTCGGAAACCCAATAAATCAACCAAAGTGTAAGGTATTGGTAGGTCCTTTGATTTTTTTGTAGAAGTGTTGTACATGATTGGTGTACATAGTGACTGAAAAAGCAGGACATGAATAGGACAGTGAGATATTGTTGGTAAATTATGCGGAACATATATATTATTTAAAACATACGTATCAATAGATTTCTACACATAAATTATAAGTTTTAACACTATTAACTAATGTAACATAAAATTCAGCTTTGATTGCATGTACCCTCCATAACTTTTTCCTCGAATGTTCGTCTATTTTGATGTTAGGTATTCCTGCAAACTTTAAAATCTGACCCTAAAAAGTTAGTTTCTCTGATATGGCAAACTAACCGATAGGATTATGTTTCACCGATGCCAAGCCAGAACTTTGGCACAAAATATCTGAAAATTCACCTGGCAGATTTCCTCTGATTTTTATAGTTTTTTGATGCTATTGTACAGTTGATGCTATTGTAAATATAAGATGTACAATAGATGATATTGATTAATAAACGTTATCCAGTACTATAATTATGTAAATTACACATAGATGTTGTTTAAACGTTCATTACACAACGTTTATGAAACTACAACAAGATGGCGTCGAAGACATGCAAGGAACTTGATATTGTTGCCCCACCATAGAATTCTCTTTGAATATAATAGGCTACCCCTCTTAATCTTCTATGGGCCCACCATAATTTTCTCTTTCGAATATAATTGGTTACCCCTCTCAACTTTCTCCCACTCACTAACTATATTATATACAAAATAAATAATCTTAATTTATCCTTTTCCTCCTGCTTCAAAGAACAGATTATCTCATTGGGTAAATAATCTTATTATATATTAATAGTGCCTAGTATCACAGTTACTCTAACGCTTCCGTATTTTTGTATCTTGTTACAAATGCGATTGAGTGTAAATACCATGTGAGGGAAAACCTATTCATTATTTTAACATCATATGTAGCCGTTAAAAAAATGAACTAACAAAATTCTCCTTCAATCTATTGATGGTAATATATTTCAGACTACATTTTTATAACAAGTCAATTTTTAAACTAATATTATACAGTTTCGTTGTTAAGATATTTTTCATTTCATTTTAGAAGCTGCGAATATTGAGAAGAATCTATATATCATAAATGCTTCATACTCTATTCAAATCGAAATGGTATTTTTAAATCTAGAGTTTTTAAACTCATCGCCGCGATACCATTTGTAAAATATGTTATCGCAGATTATTTATATTATAAATAGTCGACTACGCAATATATCAAGAAAAAAATCATAACTTCGAATATTATCACTGAATTTTTATCAGAAATGTCCGACGAAAGACGATAGTGTTTAAATAGATGATAAATTACGGTTTTCGTCGATTGGGTTTTTGTCGATTTTTTTTACAGTCGTAGATCAGTTTCAGTCCGAAATACCACTTTCACGATTACTTTTTTTTAATTGGGTATAAATAATCATCAGGTATTTCATTGTTCTGTCTATTGTGATGTCCCCTCTTAATCTTCTATGGCCCCACCATAACTTCCCCTCTTAATCTTCTATGGCCCCACCATAACTTCCCCTCTTAATCTTCTATGGCCCCACCATATTGAAACAGTCACGCTGTTACTAATAATTATAATCCATACAAAACTTAGCACAGGCATCGATTGTTTCATACAAATATTTGAAATAGTCTAAATATTCAAACATCGATACTTTAACTCAGATATTTTACGTATTCTAACATCGATATACTTTAACTCAGATATTTTACGTATTCTAACATCGATACTTTAACTCAGATATTTTACGTATTCTAACATCGATACTTTAACTCAGATATTTGAAACAGTCTACGTTTTCTACAGGAGAGGGGCAATATCTGTAGCTGGAAATTCAATATAGCAAAGCCTGTCAGGTTCCATTTCCAGCAGTGCCACAAATTTACACTGAAAACGGAGAGAGAAACTATTTTCTTATTCTTCAACTGTCTTTTAAATCCGCTAACAAAATAACTGAATGAAAGGAAATATTAAAGTAGACTTAATTTATTTAAATCATATTTGAATAAAAGAAGCTTATGTCTGTCCGTCACAAACCTAATAAACTTGGTGATGGATAGGAAATTATTATGATATCAGTTCAATAAATGGTTTCATTAATTAAATTATATTTTTTTCAGTTGAAAATATTGGAGTAAAAGCGGAGTCAGTTATAATAATTATTACATAAATTGAATAACCATCAATGTCCATAGAATTGATATAATAAAAATAGCGTCATTTTTGACTACAAGTGTACACTAGTGTTTATATGTAAAAAGAGCTGTAGCGTGAATACAAATTTATCATTATACATTTTTTCTCAAAAACGTATACTATATATAAATAATTATAGAAAAATATAACTTATATGAAGAAGAAAAATATCGAATTTAAAGACATGTATAAGATATTCATTTTTAAGACATTTAAATTGTTTTTAAGACGCCAATTTTTAAAACTATTTTATGACATTTTAAAGACGTCCAGTCTGAAGGGCCTTACCCACGTAGGTTTTTTAAGTCTTTCCACCAGACTATTTGCTAAGCTCCTCCTACTTTTTCCACAAGATTATAAGAAAAAAAAAAAGACAAAACAATTGTTTATTTTAGCTTGTATCCATGATACCTGCAGGTATCATCATTTTTTTTCTTATATTCTTGTGGAAAAAGTAGGAGGAGCTTAGCAAATAGTCTGGTGGAAAGACTTATAAAAACCTACGTGTGTACGGCCCTTCACGTTTTGTCACCTTAACCGTCAACTCTCAATCTGTTTTAGAGTCAAACAGCAGGTAATTTCTTTGATATTTTAATGGAGTAGATAAGCAGCTTATATTGAATAATTTTTTTTTCTGCAGACATGGGGATAAAATATAACAAACTTAACAAACTATGAAGGAAATATCATAAACATTAAACAATGTTAAGTACAAAAGGGATGATGTGAATATACATATATTGATGTCGACAGTTTATTCTAATGTCGACGTTTATATTTTCATGTCAACATTTTGTGATTGAATCGTTTGGAGAAATATACAATGGTCAAATTTACCAGATTTATAAATTAAAGGTGTTAATTGACCAGATTTTTATAAAATGCTAGTCAAATTAACCAATTTTCACAAGAATCTAGTCTAATTGACCAGATTTTCACAAGAAGCTAATCAAATTGACCAGATTTTCACAAGAATCTAGTCTAATTGACTAGGTTGACACTAGAAGCTAGTCAAATTGACCAGATTTCCACAAGAAGCTAGTCAAATCGACCAGATTTTCATAAGAAGCTAGTCAAATCGACCAGATTTTCACAGAAGCTAGTCTAATTGACCAGATTTTCACAGAAGCTAGTCTAATTGACCAGGTTGACACTAGAATTAGGTTCTACAGCGACTGAGTACTTGACATTCTTCTCTCTAAGGGAAACTGAATTAATTTGAACTTCGAAAATCAATTAGGCCTACAAATGAACCGAAATTTACTCTCAGTGGCTTTAGAGGTTGAATCAGGAATAGTATTGGCTAAAGTATTCCCGGAATAGTATTGCATAGGCAATACTATTTCAGGAGTACTTTAGGCAATACTATTCCAGGAATACTTTAGGCAATACTATTCCAGGAATACTTAAGGCAATACTATTCCAGGAATATTTTAGGCAATACTATTCCAGGAATACTTTAGGCAATACTATTCCAGGAATACTTTAGGCAATACTATTCCAGGAATACTTTAGGCAATACTATTCCAGGAATATTTTAGGCAATACTATTCCAGGAATACTTTAGGCAATACTATTCAAGGAATACTTTAGGCAATACTATTCCAGGAATACTTAAGGCAATACTATTCCAGGAATACTTTAGGCAATACTATTCCAGGAATACTTTAGGCAATACTATTCCAGGAATACTTAAGGCAATACTATTCCAGGAATATTTTAGGCAATACTATTCCAGGAATACTTTAGGCAATACTATTCCAGGAATACTTTAGGCAATACTATTCCAGGAATACTTTAGGCAATACTATTCCAGGAATATTTTAGGCAATACTATTCCAGGAATACTTTAGGCAATACTATTCAAGGAATACTTTAGGCAATACTATTCCAGGAATACTTAAGGCAATACTATTCCAGGAATACTTTAGGCAATACTATTCCAGGAATACTTTAGGCAATACTATTCCAGGAATACTTAAGGCAATACTATTCCAGGAATATTTTAGGCAATACTATTCCAGGAATACTTTAGGCAATACTATTCCAGGAATATTTTAGGCAATACTATTCCAGGAATACTTTAGGCATTACTATTCCAGGGACTCCAATAAATATCATCGTGATATCATTGCGACATCACGATGATATATTTAGGGAATGTTTTTTTTAGTTATCGGACGGTTCCACATTTGCGATCATACAAGAAAAAACTATACAATAAATGTTAGTTAAGTTTTATGTTATGGCATCTGCAGGTACCATGGATATACAAATAAAATAAAAGTTTAATTATGATAATTTTTTAAAAATTTCTTACATGATCGGAAATATGAAACCATTCGATAACTTAAATTTTATCGCATTATTTATAGTCAAGGACTCTAGGGTCACGGTATTAGGCTACTAGTTTTCAAAATTTCTGGTGCCACTTAGCAACTTTTGTGCTCTGATATCGAATGCGAGTGCATAATTACAAACCAATCTGTGCGTGGATTAGGCCTTTTAAAAAGTTAAACTATCCACATTAGTGACATTTCATTTTTGAATTAGCTCAGATATGATCGCAAGAGCCATTTAGGTCTGTTTCTAATGTCTTTCTGGTCCATAAAGGCCACTAATTAGGCTTGCATAATTACCCTGGATTAATATTCCTGAGGACCATGCCTGAAGTTAAGTGTCTTGGTACGCGCAATGTATTATACTCCAGTTTATATTATATATTTTACAATGTCGAGAAAGCGCTGCGCATTTTTAACCCCCCTGGGACGCCCAGAGTGTTTGCCCAAGAGGCCCGGGTTCGGTTTGAAATATTGATGTATAATTTAATCGATTTGAGTTACTGAAACTTCGTGACTTCCATTGTCTAGATGCTTTTTTTGTATGGTATAAATAGCAGTGAAAATAATTAACATGTTTTGAAATATTTAGTTATCAGGTGGGCCCCTGGAGCCCGGCTGAAGTACAGCCGCTGATGTGTCACATTTTGCGTCACACTAGTAACATCAATTATAGGAATATTAGCTATTTTATGAGTGAATTAAAATGTGACGCAACAGCGCATGTATTTCACCAGAAGTCTAGATTTACGCATGATAACAAAATGTTAAAAAAATAAAGAAAGACAAAATATGTTGCATTATTTTCATTGATTTCACATACATACGTCTCAGACAATTAAAAACAGGATTTCCAGTAACTCGAAGTCAGGTTTTCAAAATATAAATCCATATTCCAACTGGACCGGACACTCCGGGAGTTCCATGTTTGAAAACGTGCAGCGCACTCTCGAGATTGTGAAGTTCGATAAATTGCGCTGAACATACATATTATATATAAAATTTTCTAATTTATAGTATTGTGAATATACAATTCTCTATATTTAAATGAAAGTCACCAAAAAAAAAACAAATAAAAATATTTCAAGATTCTAAAACCAACCGCTTAAAATTATCTATTATAATTCCACTGTATTTCGATATAGATCATAACATTCAAACTGGAAAATGTAAAAAAAAATGTCCCTATTTTTCATAGCATACTTATGTGGATACAGCATAACTATACATAAGTTACACATACACATTTTCTACATGAATAAAACCCTCGTGACTTACTAACAGGGGTCAGAATAAACATGTAAAGCAAGATGAATTACAGCAGTCGTATCATTTAAGTCCGAGTAAAGTATTGTGGGCCAGACTTAAATTATTGCTGTCCAAACGGACACTTTTTACACCAGCTGAATTATGCTACAAATTTAGTGGAAACATTTTCATGAATAAATTGGGAGGTGTAGAGTGTGTGAAACATGAGAAATGTGAAACATGAGAAATGTGAAACATGAGAAATGTGAAACATGAGAAATGTGAAACATGAGAAATGTGAAACATGAGAAATGTGAAACATGAGAAATGTGAAACATGAGAAATGTGAAACATGAGAAATGTGAAATATGAGAAATGTGAAACATGAGAAATGTGAAACATGAGAAATACAAAAATGAGAAATGTGAAAAATGAGAAATATGAAACATGTGAAATACAAAAATGAGAAATGTGAAACATGAGAAATATGAAAAAATGAGAAAAGTGAAATAGGAGAAATGTGAAAAATGAGAAATGTGAAACATGAGAAATATGAAACATGAGAAATATGAAACATGAGAAATACGAAACATGAGATGATAAGTTGATTTATAATGAGTACAAGCTAATATTAAGCTTGAAGGCTTGTTTAATTCTCAAATTATAAACAAAAAAAGAAATAATTAGAAACCTGTTATGCACTGATAATGTAAAGATGCGTTTTGCATGCAAAGAAATTGTACTCTGTCCCTAATACAATTATTTTATTTGTTTCTTCTCTTTGTATTTTCTAAGTGTTTGATTTTTAATTTACATATTTCATTTGATTCATTTCTGTGATATTTATACAAAAATATATTAATATATTTTTATTATAAATTTGGAATCAAGTGTACTTTAAGGACCTCAAATTTTTATACTATACAACAAGTTTTAGTTTACGGACCCCAGTGATTTTTTGAATATATCTATGCTACGGCGTTCTGCATGTCTTGATTGCAATCAAATCAAAATAATTCTTCTACTACGGTGTTCAGAGCAACAAAAAAATGAACAGAGCAACATTCCAAGAAGAAATTTTACCTCTACTTGGTGAAGATTCGCTACCGGCTTCAGTATCCCATTACAATAATAAACAAGGATTCACTAATCAGAAAGGATAAATGTATTTATGTTTTGACTCCCTCTTTATTATGTTTTTAATACATTACTAATTAAATGCCAATATGTTTATTTAATGTGTTTAAATTTCACCCAAGAGTATTTTAAGGACCCCAGGTTGAGCTGGGGTCCTTATAGTGTATACTTGATCCTAAATTTGTATACATTTAACTATTATTTTTGTTTTGTATACAAAGTAAAAATGAATGTCCCCTTAACTCATTAACGAAGGGCAAACGCCTCTCTTTATAAATTAATATGTTATTATTGACATAAGTCATCAAATTGCCAGTAAGTGACTGGCTGTTTCCCGCCTGGCAGTTTCCGCTTCGGCAGTTATCCGCCTGGCAGTTTTCCGCTTCGGCAGTTATCCGCCTGGCAGTTTACCGCTTCGGCAGTTATCCGCCTGGCAGTTTTCCGCTTCGGCAGTTTTCCGCTTCGGCAGTTATCCGCCTGGCAGTTTTCCGCTTCGGCAGTTATCCGCCTGGCAGTTTCCGCTTCGGCAGTTATCCGCAACACACACTTGCACAACACACACATATACCATACAGGTACTTATACACCATACAGTCACTTGCAAACAGTCTCTCCCAGAGGTGACTGTCAGTTCATTAGCTCACAGAGCTGTTTCAGTCACATCAGACCTCAGGCCATTCAGAGGGAGGCAAGGACTGTGATGTGGATGGGGTAAGAGAGGTGGACGGGGACAGGGAGATCTTAATGTGGGGGGAGGGGGTTAAATAACATTGAAGATCAAGGGGAGGGGGGCGAGGGGATGGAGACTGTTATTTCCAATTCAAAGATCTACACAATATAAACTAGATTACGTGCACTCGGTAGAGCACATACCTTCACCGCCACTTATCTAATTGCTACCAAAATCTAAAAAAATGGTAACTGGATAATGACCAACCGACCCACCAAGTTTCATGTAATATGGTTCAATACTTTTCGAGTTATTGAGTTATATGTACATGACCTTGACCTTTGACCGGATCACTCCCAAAATTCTACCATATGGTTCCTGAACATTGACTAATTGTACCATCCAATTTCAGACAATTTGGTTGAACATATTTTGAGTTATTGAGTTATAAATGGCCTTGACCTTGATCTCTGACCTTTGACCCGATCGTTCCCAAAATTTAAAAAATTGTTCCTGTATTAACCAATCGTCCCACCAAGTTTCATGCAATATATTCCAATATTTTTTGAATTATAAATGACCATGACCTTGACCTTTGACCAGGTCGCACCCAAAATTCTAGCAGCAGGTCACTGGACATGAACCAATCGTTTCACCAAATTTCAGGCAATTTGGTTGAACACTTTTTCAGTTATACGAATAACAAGATGATAAATAAATAAATAAATAAAAGCCGTATATAATATAACCTTCCCGCATTCTGTGAAGGTAATAAATCTATTAACTTCAGTTAGTAGCTTACTTTTTTGAGATATTAGTGAATCTTAGAAAAGTAAACAGATGATAACTTTTTTCGTCGTTTCACTAACTCGTCAATTAACAAATTTACTAAATCTATTAATTAATACGAAGATAATTAAAAATTTATTTCCTTTTTCAGATTATATTTATTAAATTCAAGGATATAAAATCACAGATATTTATTTTCGTCATAGTTTCCAGAAGAAAATTATAAGTGAATAGAATTGTTCTATTGTTTTTGCACATGGATCAAAAATGCTATATAAAATATTTGATCATTTCACAGGAAAACTAATTCCAGATAATCCATGGTATATGAACAGCTGACCCCGATGCACTAACCAAGGAGTCCTTTTCATTTATCCTTATGACATTTTTTCATATGAACGGTACCTTGTAATTAACAAATGGCTTCACAGAGTCCTCCATCATATTGAGTACAGTACTTAGTACCTACCTGTAGTCCATCCATTGTTAATTCAATTATTATAATGGGTTTGTATTTAAATGCTAGTACGTATTATCAATGCATATATACTGATTTAACAAAATTATTATTTAATCTCCAAAGTCAAAACTATTATTTTTAAATTATTAATATTAGTGTGACCTGTAGTCATTATTTTATTAATGTTCCCTTTATAATTATCATCAAAGACTTCGGACAGACAGACAGACAGTTTTGATATTATAATATATAAAATAGTTAGATATGTAAAAATGCATTTAAACAATTTTTTTTAAAATAAATTGTACGTTCACAATATGAATGATTTTAAGAATATGTATATTGTAATTTATATATTTAAGAACAATGAAAAGCAAGTTTTCAAATTTTGAAAGTAAAATTCTTAAGTAAGATATAAATACTAAAGTCATTTGTTCGATTCACAGTCAATACAAATATTATTCCATCAAGAATGAACTGTTACGGTGAAGAACATTTATACTATATTTATTCACAGTCAATACAAATAATATTCCACTAGGGATGAACTCTTACGGTGAAGAACTTTCATACTATAACTATTTACAGTCAATGCAATATATTAAAATGTATAAATAGTATCGAATGATCTGCTCGTTCAATTAATTTGAAGACAATATGCAGTCTAGAGAGGGCCAGTACACTGAGCTCAGTCCTAAGCAGGCCAGTACACTGAGCTCAGTCCTAAGCAGGCCAGTACACTGGGCTCAGTCTTAAGCAGGCCAGTACACTGAGCTCAGTCCTAAGCAGGCCAGTACACTGAGCTCAGTCCTAAGCAGGCCAGTACACTGAGCTCAGTCCTAAGCAGGCCAGTACACTGAGCTCAGTCCTAAGCAGGCCAGTACACTGAACTCAGTCCTTAGAGGGCCAGTAAACTGAACTCAGTATTGAGAGAGCCAGTACACCTCATTCTTTAAAGGGCCAGTACACCACATTCTTTAAAGGGCCAGTACACCACATTCTTTAAAGGGCCAGTACACCACATTCTTTAAAGGGCCAGTACACCTCATTCTTTAAAGGGCCAGTACACCACATTCTTTAAAGGGCCAGTACACCACATTCTTTAAAGGGCCAGTACACCACATTCTTTAAAGGGCCAGTACACCACATTCTTTAAAGGGCCAGTACACCACATTCTTTAAAGGGCCAGTACACCACATTCTTTAAAGGGCCAGTACACCTCATTCTTTAAAGGGCCAGTACACCACATTCTTTAAAGGGCCAGTACACCACATTCTTTAAAGGGCCAGTACACCACATTCTTTAAAGGGCCAGTACACCACATTCTTTAAAGGGCCAGTACACCACATTCTTTAAAGGGCCAGTACACCACATTCTTTAAAGGGCCAGTACACCACATTCTTTAAAGGGCCAGTACACCACATTCTTTAAAGGGCCAGTACACCACATTCTTTAAAGGGCCAGTACACCACATTCTTTAAAGGGCCAGTACACCACATTCTTTAAAGGGCCAGTACACCACATTCTTTAAAGGGCCAGTACACTTTATGTTTTCATTATAGGGCGTCAGTTAAAATGGAGGGTTGCTGATGGAGGAGATAATTACAGTGCTTTAATAATACTTTTAATGGTCCATTTAATTCTTCTAGATAATGAATATGATGACCAAAAAGAGAATAGAAATAGTTCTAGTTGAAAAATACTTTTATAATGGAGTTAAGAATTAATTAATACGGTAACTTTGAGTTTGTTCTTTATTTTGAAATATAAAGATAATAAATATTCATCAATCTGTTGTATTTTATTATTAATAAATAAATAGGGAACAGAATTCATCCATACAAAAAAGTTTGGAATTTAACTGTAACTCACTTAAATATTCGGACAGCAGCTTGAGATGTATCGATTTTCACCACCCTATTTGCCTGTCGAAAGCCTTTGTTAATGTTCAAAACTCAATTATTGACTATTGGTATATTGAACATGAGGGTAGCTCAACATTTCTCTGAGAAGCGATGTGAAGATTTAACCAAATCTAAAAAGCGTCACCTCACTTCACTGCCTTTCATTTCACACTCTTGTTGAGATGACGTCACAAAAGCAAGCTCTCTGATTGGTCTAGAGGAGTGATACGTCATGAACGCTGAGCAGTGCTGGTTTCTGATTGGTCTACTGCATTCACGACACAAAAATGAGTGAAATACACCTCGGTTTTAAAATATTGTGAAGGTGTTTTTATGAATTCTTTGAAACCGCAGAGATTTTTTCCATGAATAAATTCATGAGACATCCCTATTGTTAATTCTTCAAAGAAATACAATTCAGATCTTGTTGCACATTACAATAATGAATAATTATAGGTAAGGAATAAGTGTACTATTATGTAAAAGAAATTTAGTGTAAGATCCGAATTATAGGTCGGTACATATTTATTAATTTCTATATCTATTGTTCATATTTGATAAGTTACACTAATATTGAAGGAATTGAGAAACAGTTATTTTTAACGGGAAAGTACACTAGTACAATGAAAAAACATTAGAAGCATCTGATATACTAAGAGAAAGCAACATTTAATTCTTTCGGACAGAAGGTCACAAGGGAAATATGCAACTGTCATATCGTTCAAAATAAATAAAGACTCTTTTTATTATTCATTAAAACGTCCAATGAAAAACTAATGCATGGAAAGAGATATTCATCACCATGAATTATTAGCATGGAAAGTTATTCTTAGTTTAAACAGATAAAGAGAAATTTTGGTGTAGGGTAAGTTACGAATTATCGGTCAGTACTACATCTTCGTAGACTTAAGAATTTTTTTATAATAAGTATTAATTTATTTTAATTGGTATCCATGATACCTGCAGGTATCATGGATACCAATTGAAATAAAAAAAGATGATAAAAATAATAGAGAAATTTCCGAAGATTAAAATCAATCATCTATTAATTTCAGAAGATTCTGACCAATTACCAATCAATTCCAGAAGATTCTTACCAACTCTCAATCAATTCCAGAAGATTATTACCAATTACCAATCAATTACAGAAGATTCTTACCACTTACCAATCAATTACAGAAGATTCTTATCAATCATCAATCAATTCCAGAAGATTCTTAACAATTACCAATCAATTACAGAAGATTCTTATCAATCATCAATCAATTACAGAAGATTCTTACCAATTACCAATCAATTACAGAAGATTTTTACCAATTACCAATCAATTACAGAAGATTATTACCAATTACCAATCAATTACAGAAGATTCTTACCACTTACCAATCAATTACAGAAGATTCTTATCAATCATCAATCAATTCCAGAAGATTCTTACCAATCATCAATCAATTACAGAAGATTCTTACCAATTACCAATCAATGCCAGAAGATTCTCACCAATTACCAATCAATGCCAGAAGATTCTTACTAATAACCAATCGATGCCAGAAGATTCTTACCAATTACCAATCAATACCAGAAGATTCTTACCAATTACCAATCAATTACAGAAGATTCTTATCAATCATCAATCAAATCCAGAAGATTCTTACCAATTGCCAATCAAATCCAGAAGATTCTTACCAATTACCAATCAATGCCAGAAGATTCTTACCAATTACCAATCAATGCCAGAAGATTCTTACCAATAACCAATCAATGCCAGAAGATTCTTACCAATTACCAATCAATGCCAGAAGATTCTTACCAATAACCAATCAATGCCAGAAGATTCTTACCAATTACCAATCAATGCCAGAAGATTCTTACCAATTACCAACCAATCACAAAACCAATCAATCAATTCCCAAAGTTGAAAGCAATGCCAGAAGATTCTCTCGGAGGAATTTATCACCTGAATAATGTCAAAAGGAAGTGCTTTCATTCATTAATTTGTGGAGTAATTTAAGTTTTGACACCTGGAGGGCAGCACTGACTGTGCATTCAGATTTTCTGCCCACCTGCCAGTTCAAAGTTTGGCAATTTATCATTTCACTTCGAAACGTTTGGCTCTTCTCATTCGTCTGTGCCTACTAGAGTTGGATTTAATTATTGAGAGGGGGGAGGGGAGCTTGAAACGCTTGCTAATGACATCTAAAATCACTACTAAGAATGTCATAAGAAGTATGAGTTGTTTCAATCAGTAGCTTGTGATTCAACTTGAATTTAAAAAAACGCTATATACAGGGTGGGTCAAAAAAAGCAGAACTCAATTTTGATTTGATATACCTCAGAAACTACTCACGTTATGAATTTTCTAAAAAATATCTTTGTGTTCGTCTACTTTTTTTACATAAATAGTGAAAAATTCAAAACGGTGTCAAAAGTATGCTTGCGCACAGAGAGAAAAAATTACTAAAAATTTTTTTTAAACAATCTTAACACAACAATCCTTCACAATATATCATTAACAAACCATTGTTGAATAAATATTTATCCTTAATTCCTTCCTTAATTTCAACACATGTCCTCCATTTCTTGGCATAATACAATCTTTTTTCTCATTGCTGCCATAACTCTTTTAATTAATGCAGAATTTTCTTACAGTAAATTCACTTCACTTGTGATCTCTCATTCAAGTCGTCTAAGTTCACAGGCGGAGTTGAGTACTCTTTACTCTTCAATGTCCAAATAATAAAAAAAATCACCTGGTGTCTTGTCAAGTGATTTTGGGGGCACCTCATTTTCATAGATTAGTGCAATAAAGCAATTGTTGAACACATCAGTTAGCAAATGTCGCACAGCGATCGTTATGGCAGCAATGAGAACATGGATTGAATTAGATAATTCGGACAGAAGTGGAGGACATGCGGAGGGAGTCGGTAGATAGTGAGGAAGAAATATAGATTAAATATATATTTAATAAAGGGTTGTTAATAATATGATATAAATATAAAGGATTATCGTGTTTATCTGTAATTAAAAACAATCTTCGTAACTTTATGTTTGTGCGCAAGCATACTCATGACACCGTTTACTATTATCACTGTAGCATCAATATTGATATATGAATAGTTTTGAATTTTGAACCGTTTATGTAAAAAAAGTAGACAAACATAATGGTGATTTTAGAAAAATCATGACGTTAGTAGTTTCAGAGATATATCAAATCAAAGTTGGGTTCCGCTTTTTTTGACCCACCTTGTACAGTAGAATTCCTCTATTGTAGACTTCTCTATAGTGAATGTAGAGTCTTGAGTAAGAGAACTACCCCGTATAGTTAACAACTTTCTTTTAGTCTACCATGAATGGCTATTAGCTTACAGTAACTGATGGCCAAAGAAAATTTGTTCACTATAGAGGCTACTTCCTTACTCAGGACTCTTCATTCACTATACAAGATTCCACACAATAGAGAAATTTTACTGTATATTGTTACAAATTTTAAATGAAATAAATGAGTACAAATTGAAGTATTTTATATATAGGTATCAAAATCTTTATAGTTATACAAAGATTTTAATTGTTAGTTTTAAATAAAATACTGATATTAAAATCCGTATACTATAATTTTATATGTTAGATGAAATACTGATATTAAAATTCGCATACTATAATTTGGGATATTTTCTGTTTGCTGGACGCATTTGAAAGCAATGGAAATAAAATAATAAAATATAATGGTATCATAGTTACTCACTTTTAAAATTAAAATTAATCAGTTAGAAAAAATACCGACTTTTTATATTAAATAATGTATTCAGAAAAGTTTCTGTTTTCTGGGTGCATATGAAAATAAAATAATAATAATATAATTATATTAACAATTTCCTTGATTAAATAGGCATTATGGCGATTTGAAAGCAGATCTGTTGGATAATGGGATAAGTTATTAGTTATCGGACAGTTTCACATTTTCGATCATATAAGAATTATAGTTTTACTCACTCGTTATTTTAATTATTATATCAATTTCTAAGGTTTCTCCGAATCATTAAATCATACATAAATCATTAAATAACAACGCGTATCCATAATATAATATTATTTGCATTAATTGCATTAATTTCAAATGCACCCAGCAAACAGAAGAGATCCATAATTCGAAAGTGTAAATCAAATATTGATATTAAAATCCGTATACTTAATTTTAATGTTAAATGAATATTTTTTTTAAAAGGCCCTCCTAGCCAGAAGAAGCAAACCTTCTTTTAAATAATTAAAAAAATTATCTTAATTAAGACAATGAACATTAAAAAATAAAAGATAAGCTTCTCTGATATCAAAACTGTATACTATATTTTGAAATGTTAATTTTATGTTGTGGCTCTTTCCTGGTCATAACATGAACTGCCTATTTGAATTTATTCATTAAGATTCAATTATAATTTAATTTAATTTACTATTTATGCACGTTTTCCAAATATAGTTTTTCTATAACTATTATTAATTATTATATTTACATCTTATCTTCCTTATATTATTTGCTTCACCTATTTAAATAAAAATAAATAAAAGAACGAATTAAATATTAATTTGCTCTCTATTAATTAAAATTATTTGAGATTAATTATCAATTGCACTATTAAATCGCTTTAAAATGAATTTATACAAAAGAAAGTATTTCACCGAATCAATACTAAACCTGTATAGGAACCAGTTAATAGAAAATAGTTAACTGGTAATGTGTATTAAATCACATGGATATGACCGAAGATGTGGAACTGACTGATAATTCGTAACTTATCCCTTACAATTGAAAATAAAATCACTGAAATCTGTTAACTATATAAATAAATGAATGGTCAAAGGAATTAAATTTACAAGTTAATTCTTATTATATTTTTAAATATAGAATATAAAACGAAAAAAATTAAATATAAATTAATGAAAAAAAATAAAGTGAAATTAAATTTACAAGAAGTTAATTCTTTTTAAATATAAAATGAAAAAATTAAATCCAAATAAATGAATGATCAAAAGAAACCATTAAATTTACAAAAAATTAATTCTTAAAAAATGAAAAAAAATTTAAATCCAAATAAATGAATGATATAGATAATTAAATTTACAAGAAGTTAATTCTTTTGCAACTCTAAAGTTCATAATGGGTGTTCTTTTTCACAATGGGATACTAGGGAAATGGCAGATTATTCCAATGAAATTAGCTCATTAAGATGGTGAAGATATAACGACTAAAGTTGAAATGACTTCTCTAATGATATCACGAATCTAATTTCAAAAAGATATCCAAGTTGGCTTTTCCAAATTAGGAGTTAATCTTCCTCAGACTTTCATGATTAAAGCAATTGATTGAATTTTAATTGAATTGTCAGGAATAGCTTTTAATTTAGGGTATAAATGAATATATATAGTGGTATTATAGCTGAAATAGATACTGGAACTTGTAGAGCGCATACTGCCACCTCCGTTCGTGAATATTTTTGAGTGATAAATTAGCTTGACCTTTGACCCGATCGTTCGCAAATTATACTAAAATGGTTTCTGGATTGTTTGATTGAATACCTTTTCAGTTATGCGAATAAAAAGATTATAAATAAATAAAAAGAAATAATTGCCAATTAAAATAAAACCTTCCACAATTTTCCTAATGTAATGGTTAAATAATAATTAATATAAATATATTTATATATACTTACATTGAAGTATATTATAACTCACTGTAAACATTTTAAATAAATCAATGGTCTACCTATATAACCACAATTAATTCATTTCATCAATTACTCAAATATTTCACGGTTAAATAAAATCCATGCAATATTAATTATTATACAGGGTGACCCACAAAAAAGTGTACCCAAGTTTGAATTAATATCAATATCGTACACGTACAATCGTAAGTAATGGCGGTGGTAGAATGAACACATGAGAAATACCGATTCTTAATTTCACTTTAACTCATTTTTTAACTACTTATAAATACGACATTTATAATAATTCTAAATTGGGTACACTTTTTTGTAGGTCACCCTGTATATATTCAACATATTTCATATATTCTGCATTATTTGTTTCATCTTTGAACAATTTTTAACGGTTCATCTGTGTGAAGTAAATTAATGATTAAATTACACAACCTCATTAAGAATCACTTCATGCAGTATCTGGTAAATATTACTAACTGTGTTATAATAAATAGAACACATCTCATTAGCGCTATAATTTCTATCCAGAAATCCAGTCACGAATGGCGGCTCTCCAAGCCTTGTGATTAAAACAAAGAAACCTTCAGATTTCAAGAACAAAAACCTCATTATTTTGAAAATAATACGAGAGTTCTTTTAGGGGGGGTCTTCTCCATTGAGGTCCGTATTCAGAATAAAAAACCTCAGAGTCGTGCAGCGTGATGTGGGAATAAATTATCACGCCATGGCATTTTATTGAGAAACACTGGGGGAAAAGACGGAAAAAATAGTCAGGGAAAGATTTATAAGGAGTGTCGAAAGAAATTAATGTGATTAAAAACGAAGAAATTCAGTTTGAGAGAAGTCGGAAGAAATTTATTTTGAAAAAAAAAAGAGAAAAAACCTTCGTTACATCATTGGTTGTATTTTCTCTGTATTCGTAAAATTTAAATACATTTGTTTTAAAAGATAATATGTAATTTGACATTCTAACTCGTTATTTCAATTGGAATCCATGATACCTGTCATTACTATGGATACGAATTTAAATAACGAGTTAAAATACTAACTAGTATATTTTTTCTCAAAAACCTAAAATGTGTAGCTGTACACAATTCCTATACATTGGTATGAATAGAGACTATGAATTAGTGTAGGTTGGTATATCAGCCACTAGAGGTCGTTAACGATCTGCATCCCTCGACTCTCTAGATTGGATATTGATTGCCTCTGCTGATTGACAAGTGAAGAGCTTCTAAATAGAGGATCGTTAGAAGCAGTAGCTATTAGCACTTCAGGCGGTGTGAGGCATTTGGTTAGAGCTCTTCAGTCTGCCATAGAGGTGTTAGGTAACGCAGCTAGAGACATTGCACTTGGAACACGATATACAGGGTAAATTACCCATTGGAACACGATATACACAGTATATTACCCATTGGAACACGATATACACTGTATATTACTCATTGGAAGACGATATACACAGTATATTACTCATTGGAACACGATATACACAGTATATTACCTTTTGGAACACGATATAACAGTATATTACTCATTGGAACACGATATAACAGTATATTACTCATTGGAACACGATATACACTGTATATTACTCATTGGAACACGATATACACAGTATATTACTTATTGAAACACGATATACACAGTATATTACCTTTTGGAACACGATATAACAGTATATTACTCATTGGAACACGATATACACAGTATATTACTCATTGGAACACGATATACACAGTATATTACTTATTGAAACACGATATACACAGTATATTACCCATTGGAACACGATATACACAGCATATTACCCATTGGAACACGATATATACAGTATATTACTCATTGGAACACGATATACACAGTATATTACTCATTGGAACACGATATACACAGTATATTACTCATTGGAACACGATATACACAGTATATTACCCATTGGAACACGATATACACAGTATATTACTCATTGGAACACGATATACACAGTATATTGCACTCCTTTATAATGATGTTCTCTATAGTGAATGTAGTTTCAAGAGTAAGGAAGTAGCTTCTATAGTGAACTAATTTTCTTTAGTCTACCATGAATGGCCATTAGTTATAGAAAATGATGGCCAATTTGTGGCAGACATACGAAAATTTGTTCACTGTAGAGGCCACTTCCTTACCCAGGACACTAGATTCACTACACATGATTCAATTGTAGATGATTTCAACTGTATATTAGCTTTTAGAACACTATCTTATGGTAGATTCTTAAGTTTCAATCGACTTAATTAAGTTAATTATATACAGAATATATTAACTATTTATACAGTAAAGTAAATTTTAATTAACATGAAAAACATTTCAGTTGACGTTATAGATATTTTATGTACTTTTTCGAAGATATTTCACCATATTGATACGAAGGTTTGAAATAAGAATTACTCATTCATTCTTGCAGTGAAATTGTAATATACCTCAAGATATTATCCTAATAAAACGATTTAAGGATAAGGATTTTTATTGATGAAAAGTATGAAATAATGGACAATAATTCATCAAGCCGTTTTAAAATTTCCTAAAAACTGGATATTGTTGGCAATTTGGTCTAATATTAGTTTGATTTTGATTTTAGACAAATATTAGTTTTTAATATGTTGTCCATTCAGGCATCTGCATTATTCTATGTGTATATGTTCTAAAATTTATTTCAATAGAGTTATCATTTTCATTTTACCAGGATATAAAAGATACTTGGCAATGCATTTCTACCTGCAATCAACTTACTTAATATATCGAATGCATTTGAATTAGAGCACTTATTTCGTTATTGATACAACATTCTTTACATTAGACAACATTATTATAAAACGCTATTGATACTCAGTAAATGTGTCTAGAAAATTATTGAACATTTTGTAATAAAAGTCGTTTTATCTTTTTAGTAATGTTTCTATTTAATTATATTTCGATTAAATACATAATTTTACTCCGTAGACTACACTTTGAAGTGTCAATCTTAAATATTGGATTTATTGGAGTTAGATGATAGATTTAAACTAAAATAAATTTCTTTCGAACAGTTCAAAAATATTTTAAGAACCGAAACAAAATTTTGTATTAAATGAATATTCGAATTAAAATGGTTTTATTGTCAATAACTTTTATAATTTATTCATTTAAATAAACCCAAGTTTAGATAAATATTTATATAAATAAAATAATGAAATTACCCATCATATAAGGCAGGGGTGGGCAAATGCAGCACTCAGTGCTATTATGGCAGTCAGAGCGGCACTCGTGCCCACCAGGGAAAAAGTGCTTTATAATGACCTTGATACTTTGATAGTAAATTTTATCCTTTAATTAATAAGGTATTTTTTGTTTATTGTTACAGTAGTGCCGGTGTTTAAATTATTTACCTCCGTCTCTTTTTATCTTGATCAGTTAATTTTATATCTTTCATACGCTTGTCTTGAGATATTCAAACACTGTGTTAAAAATGTATGCAATCATTTTTAATTCCTTTTTTTAATAAGTTAGGTAGCCATAGTAATTAATCCTGTGAATTTATGAGTTACTCATTATTACATATGCAAGATAGCTTATTTTTGTTTTTATTGTGAATTATTTTCACATGAAGAAAAAATTATTATTATATATCATTTATTAATTCTTTTAATGCAAATGATAAATCTACTACCAATATTTATGCGCAAAATATGTACCGTTGTACATGTACGTACTTCAATTAAATCTACCACTTCATTATATAATTACTCAGTATCCCCAGTAATTTAGAAAACGAAAAGAAAATTGGCACTGACATTCCATCTTTCGGCACTGAAAAACACAATGTGTGCCCACCCCTGGTATAAGGTAAAAATAAATATATTTATCTTAAATTAATTTTTAGTGAGTTATATAGTTCGAATTTTAAAATAAAACATAAACTGTATATATAAACTAGGGTAAGTTACGAATTATCGATCAGTACTACATCTTCGGTCATATAAAAAAAAACAATATAAAAATTGTTATTATTACACAGTGTTATCTAATAATAACAATTCTTATATTGTTTTTTCTTATATGACCGAAGATGTAGTACTGACCGATAATACATCCTTTTTATATTTCATATATTTATTGTAAATACACATTTCTAATTTTATAAATTGTTCCTCAATATAAATAAAAAAATTCCAATGCAAAGAATATTCACAAATCGATTTTAATTCATTACTAATACCGCTATTTTCCATTTATTAACTTATACATTTTAAAAGAACAGTGTTTCTTATAGTTCAAAGTATAATATCAATGTTCTACTTATTGATAAAAGAATAGTTTCGTATTTAGTTTGTTCTCATTCTAAATAAGATTATTTTAAATAGAGAAAAGAAGCGTAGAATTTAGTTCATACTTCCCTCAGTCGCGTGCCAGGTTGCAATTTGTGGCACTGAGGTGGGATTTTCTTGGCGAGTTTTGCAGCCTCGCAGTTCTAGATTCTGGGGAAAAAATATTATTAAAATAACCAACTTTGGTCTTTCAAAAGAAAAACAGAAAAGATTTTATACGAATTATTAAGAAAGAAATAAAAGTTGTGATAATAAAAGTATCGTATTTTCATTTTTTTGGTGGTATATAAGAATTCAAATATAATTCATATAATATTATATTTGTAAAATTGAGGAAAGTTATGCTTTGATCGAGTTTAATTTATTTGTAATCTTGTTATTCGCATAGCTGAAAAAGTATTGAACCAAATTGCCTGAAATTTGAGGGGACGATTGGTCAATATCCAGCAAACATTTGATTAGATTTTGGGATTGATCAGGTCAAACAAAGGTAAAGGTAATGGTTATTTATAAGCATTCAATAGCAGCGGCGAAGGTATTCGCTCTACGAATGCTGGTTCTAGTTGGTAATTGTATTACATACCATTCACGTATATTTAATTTTTATCAGTTCACACTTTTACAAAAATAAACTTAAAAATCATACTAAACAGTTACTAAGTCCTGTACAATGTTGGTTCCCACAAGAATTAAAATCTACAGACCTTAGTTTAAGAAACCTTATATAGAAACCAGGGAAAGTTAAAATTTCATTATAAAATTCTATATTAAAAAATGATACAATATGCTTGTTAAAAACTATATGAATTTAATTGTACTCGTTAGGTGAATTGAAAGAAAACAATTAACTTGAAACGACAATAATTGTTGCAACGAACAATTAATAGAATGAACAAGTGCTCGAAGATTGGGTTAAGTCGGTGACCGGTCTTTTCGCCGAAAACACCTCGGCGCACGATACTTTCGGCGCACGACACGTTTTCGCCGAATGACACTTTCGCCGAATGACACTTTCGCCGAATGACACTTTCGCCGAATGACATTTTTGCCGTACGACACTTTCGCCGAAAATTTGAAAAACACTATACGTACGATATAAATATAAAGATATATTGTCCATCTGAGGTTAGGTTAGCAGTCCGGTTGGGGGGCCAGGTTTGATAGTGACAAAATGTATACTGTACAGTTTTTTACTGTAAAATATGTCAGCCCCCAAATAACAATTCCCCCCCCCCCCTAGAATGGGGGTGACGCAACCTTGCCTGGTTAGGATAGTGACAAAATGTTCACCTTCAGTTGTTTGAATAAAAAATTGGAACACTAATAACATAGGTAGCAATTGCTTTCGAGTAGTTTACCTATAACTATTTTATATACCTACAAGTCTTTTAATTATACCATGGTAGGAAAGAAGTGAATTAATCGACTAGAAAATAGGGCAAAGGCTTATCTAACATTTTGAGCATTTTAAGTCATACAGTGAAAAGGAACAACTATTAGATAGTTACTTTATCCTACTTTGCCTACAAATTGTTTCTTGTATTTATTACAGAATATACGAATAACTGTTTAATATTTTTATTATTAATGTATAAAAGATAGGTCGAGAGTTTGAAAAAAATTTAATGTAAAAAAAAAAAAAATCTCATACGAAATATTTTCGATACTCATGTTATAAAATTAGGTTTTTCTAATTCTGAAATTAAGAGATAGTGATAAAAAAACATTCAAAATCAAGAGCAAGATAATATTCATACTTCAATTAAAAATATCGTATTAATATTCGCTATAGTATATGAATATTGAAAGCAACCAATATTCATCAAATCAGTTATAAAAAGGACGCATAAAATTTATACATGTTTCATGCTTCGTTAAACTGTGTGTAAATGTCTTTTTATTTCCGTAGACTTTTAGCTCAGAGTATAATGGCTTCAATTGCAGCGTTACCAGCTCTCTTCATGAATGTGTGAATATATATTTCGCCATTTCCTTACCAGGACGCAAAAATAAAACAGAAATAATGGCCCCTTTTTCAGCACGGTTGAAAAGGTTGCTCTGCGAGCAGTGAAATGGATTTTTAGTTCCAAATGATCTTTTAAGGTGTGAGAGTTCGATCATTTAATATTTGAACATTTGGAAAAGTATTCTAATAGTCTTTTTAGAAATTATGTACTTTTAGAAGGGAGACGATCGGGAAAGCTCTGAGTTATCGGATGGTTCCACATTTTCGATCATGAAAGATATAAGTATATATTAATTATTAGCTAACTTTTATTTTAATTGGTATCCACGGTGCATGGTGGAATAATGGATACAAATTAGAACAGTAATTGTATATTTTTTTTAACCGTGCACGGAATTTCGTCCACGGACATTTTGTCCACGAAATGCTTTATAGTACATTACATAATATACAGTGTAATGTGTATACATTTTATGTTATATATTATTTATATAAACTAGCAAGACCCGTGGAAACTCCACTGGGTGAGAACTAACAAAAATGTTTTGATAGAACTGATTTTAAAATGACTCTGATTTGGACAGAAAGCATATAAAACGCAGCAAATGTGTTTAGTAACATGCTTCTTAAAATAATATAATTTGTATTTAATTTTCTTGGTCGCATCACATACTCGATTTACACCAACTTTAAGAGGCACAATTGATCGGAATGTCTATTTAACGTTTTTTGTGACGGACAGATCGACTGACACGTCTTATTTTATAATAGTAGCTATATATAACATATTTTTTTTAGCACCATACGACATTTTTTCTGAAATAATTAAGTTATATTTTAGATCCACAGCTCCTCACCCCACCCTCCTACAATTCCCCCACTTTCACTTCCCCCACCTACATTTCCATCACCAACACTTCCACCATCTACACTTCCATCATCTACATTTCCACTATCTACACTTCCACCATCTACACTTCCACTATCTACACTTCCACCATCTACACTTCCACTATCTACACTTCCACCATCTACACTTCCACCATCTACACTTCCACCCTCTACACTTCCACCATCTACACTTCCACCCTCTACACTTCCACCATCTACACTTCCACCCTCTACACTTCCACCATCTACACTTCCATCATCTACACTTCCACCATCTACACTTCCACCATCTACACTTCCACTATCTACACTTCCACCATCTACACTTCCACTATCTACACTTCCACCATCTACACTTCCACCATCTACACTTCCACCCTCTACACTTCCACTATCTACACTTCCACCATCTACACTTCCACCATCTACACTTCCACCCTCTACACTTCCACCATCTACACTTCCACCCTCTACACTTCCACCATCTACACTTCCATCATCTACACTTCCACCATCTACACTTCCACCCTCTACACTTCCACCATCTACACTTCCACCATCTACACATCCACTATCTACACTTCCACCATGTACACTTCCACCATCTAAACTTCCACCCTCTACACTTCCACCATCTACACTTCCACCATCTACACTTCCACCATCTACACTTCCACCCTCTACACTTCCACCATCTACACTTCTACCATCTACACTTCTACCATCTAATCTTCCTTCACCTACACTTCCACCCTCTACACTTCCACCATCTACACTTCCACCATCTACACTTCTACCATCTAAACTTCCACCCTCTACACTTCCACCATCTACACTTCCACCATCTACACTTCTACCATCTAATCTTCCTTCACCTACACTTCCACTACCTTCATTTTTCCTTCCTTCAATTGCCTCACCTTTTACTAAATATAATCAAAAGAGGAACAATTAATAATTATAATAGACAATAATATGTTTAGTTTGTGGTATCATGCATACCGAATTTGCTTATATCTAATTACTGAAAGCGTAACGGACGGACTCACTGAGGAAGGAACAAGAAGAACAATACTATATTCTGCAGTATTACAATAGGAAACGCCCTTTGTTGATGGTAATTAGAAATTTATGGTCTTTGCTATAATTCTTATTGCAATCTTTTACTCCTGTTAGCAAGCAACAGTAAAATAATAAAACTGTATAATGATAAACAGGCAGGTTCCGCTTTCATTACATCCCGGTCTTATAAAATCTGTAATGAATGCGAGGCATGTCTCGAAGTTATTACAGTACAAAAACATAGAAAACCGATACATTTTTTGTACTGTTTATTTCACGGTAACTACAATAAACATCAATAGTATTATTCAGATTAGGTAATTAGAAGCAATATTGGTTCAGAAATTAGGTTTTCTAATAGATATTTTTAAGAGTGACTAGATAAAATACATACATGATACATGTATATAATATACTACTGAGCAAGTGATTGATAATTAAATGTGATATAAAAGAATTAGCTAGATATTAGTACTTTTAGCGTTACGTTTAATTATTTAAACGTAAAAACATCTGTGTTATCGGACTGTTCTATATTTCGGACTCATAGTAAAACCATTATTATTGATTGTTTCTTTCTTACGTACCTGAAAATGTAGAACTAATCAACAATTTCGAGCTACTGCCACCAAACAAATTGAAAGATAATAAATTTTCTGTTTGTTCTATATCACAATTATGTGAATCAAAGTATCAAACTAATTACTCACCTATACTGATTGAGAAAAAAGCTATTGTTGAATATTAAAACTGTCAGGGTGAGTTCCGAATTATTGGTCAGTTCTACATCTTCGGTCAGATAAGAAAAAGCAATATAAAAATTTGTATTATTACACATTTCTATCTAATACTAATTTATATATTGTTTTTTCTTAAATGACCGAAGATGTAGTACTGACCGATAATTCGGAGCTTACCTTAATTAATTTGCTATTATGAATTTTTATCACAGAGCAGCAACTGATTCTGACAGCAAACACTGTACACTGTAAACTGTATAGTGAAGAGACAATTAGTTGAACCTCAGCACATTTTTCTATTATTTTAACTCATAGAAAATGAAATGTTTCAGGAGTAACAATTATATAGTAGCTTAAATATATCCCGTTCTTATTAATATTTGTAATGGAACTGAGTAAAGATGTTGGTGACAGAAGGGATGCTTGCCTGTTTAGAATCAGCTGATACATAATAGATACAGTCACTTGAGCCCAACACTGAGTAAAAAATACGAGTAAAATTAACTCAAAATATGAGTTTTCAGCTTGTTCCAAAACCAGCTCAAAAATGTGAGTCAATTTGACTCATCCTAACATTTTACTCAAAAACAAGAGTCACATTGACTCTTAATTCATAGTCAGATTGACTCAGGTAGAGTCAATAAAGAAAATAAACTCCATTTTGGAGTTTTGTCAGCCTTGACTCAAGCGATGAGTCAGGTTGACTCTCATTTTTTTCTCAGTGAACGGTTGGTTGTGGGTTACTAGGAATGAATTGCTAATACCCTTTGTGTTGGATACATGAACGGGATGTACTAACATTTAATAACTATTTTTATTTCCTGAACATCTTACCATATCTGTCAAACGAACCACACCTTTATTCTGGTTAGTTCCCTGTTATTTCAGTTCCATATTTAACTCATTAATTAAAATAAAATATTAAAGGAGGTAAATAACTTAAAGATACAGGCAACCCGTTTAGCATATCTACTTTTATAACTGTAGTCGATAGATAATTTTTTTTTTATGTGTTCATACGAATTGTTTCGGTTTGAATCATTATAATAATATTATATATTTACACCTGCCTGTTAATGTAATAGTGAAAAATAATATGAAATATATCCCATATACATTTTTAGACGAACTATTGTCCGTGGACGAAATGACCTATACCCATTTTTCAAAATGTGGAACAGACCGAAAATTCGAAATTTATCCTATCATGTCTGCTTAAATGATTAAAATTAAATTGATTTCAAGGTTCTACTGCATATTATTATTTAAATTGTTTTGATTACGTTCACTCAATTCTGAGAAAATTTTATGCATATATTAAATATTTTATTTAATTCAATCGAAATAAGTCGTTATTTTCCACAAATATATAAAAGACTCAATCTTTACATTAATGCATAAGCATCAAGAGTTGTTATACATATAATATACCTTTATTTTACCATAATAATTTATATCGTGTTCCCATGTATCATACCTTAATAATTTAATATATTTTATCTTTTTTACCCTTAATAGTTTAATATATTTTATCTATTTTACCCTTAATAATTTAATATATTTTCCCTCTATTCATAGGAGAGTTTATTCTAAATTCTGTGGCACAGAAAATCAGTCTTTTCTCTCAGAGTTTCCCGCTGAAATTTGCTGTTTATAAACATAGGTTTTCGATATTTTAAAATGAGTGACAGCCCACCAGACCGGACAAAAACAATTGGATTAGAAAATTGAGTTCGGTGATTATTCAACAGGATTATAGCTTAGTTTTTATATTATACTTCATTTCGTATTTTATTTTATTTTATAATTCATTTTATTATATATTTTATTTTATATTTTATTTCATTTTAAATTTTATTTACTATTCTTTATTTATATTTTATTTTGTATTTACATTTTACTTTATCTTTAGACTATATTTATTTTAGATTATATATATTTTATTTCAATAATATTTAATATAACTATTATGAATAAATGAATCAATTGAATTCAATGCATAAACATTATTAAAAAATGAATTATTTATGAACGATATCCATACAATAGATGTAAGTATAACTAATAACATTAATTCTATTGAAATAATATCATTATCCGATAGCGTCATAATATTTATTTATCTAATTACAGTATATGATATTATCACTACTTAAAAGCTTTATTCAATGGCATAAATTCTGTATCAATTAATTAATTGCTGAGATGTATTATACAGGATTAACTGAATATATTTACTAATAGAAAAAATGGAATAAAATAGAAGGATAATAAGAAAGTGTTCTGACGGAATTATTAAGTATTATCAGAATCAAAGTAGAACTAATTCTCATCATTTTCTAAATTAACTCGGGTTGTTTCTGATCACTGCAGACTACTTCATCTTCGTCTATTTCCTTTAGAGAGTCCAGGTTGGGGTGAAATGAATTAAAAAAAAATAACTAGAACGAACAATCGAAGAGCGCACACCTTCGCCGTCCGTTGACCTTTGACCTGATCGCTCCCAAATTTCTACCAGATTGTTACTGGAGTCAACCATTAGTTCAATCAAATTTAGGGCAATTTGGTTGAATACTTTTTCAGTTAAGCGAATAACAAGATGATAAATAAATAAATAAATGCCGGGTAAAATATGACCTTCCTCAAATTTGCGAAGGTAAAAATATACTAATAGTTCATAATAATATGAACAATATTGTAAAAGGTTAATTTAATTAGTGAACTAGTATATTAGACTAGCTAGGTAAATTGTAATTTTTATATAATTTTTCAATATAATCTAAAAGGCGGAACTGTCTCTTAAGAACTCACCTTTTCAAGTTAGCTTTCAAATATTAATAATTATAGTGGATTCGATAACAGGGTGTGTTCGCTATTTTGTATTTAACCCTATGAACAGAGCAAGAAGAAACTCATCAATCTATGGGAAAATATGAATTATCAGTCAGTTTCACATCTTCGGTCATATAAGAAAAAACAATATTATAATTGTTATTTTATTTTAATTTCAATTATAATATCGTTTTTTCTTATATGACCGAAGATGTGAAACTGACCGATAATTCGTAATTTACCCTATGGGAAAAAATGAATACAGATCATATTGGCTCAGTTGTCAAAAATGGGAATTGTGCTTCAGACGAATGATGGTGAGGACTTCCATTCGAAAACAATTGGTACTTCGATAATAAATACATAGAGGGGAAGTTTCCCAGGTAAGAAGGATTTAGTCCTGGGATAGTAAGGGAATATCCCAGGAAAAAATCCCTTTTGACTGGGATATTCCCTTAATATCCCAGGAATTAATCTATCTTGCCTGAGATATCTTCGGAGTGAATTCTGTGTTATAGTGGGCCCTCGATAAGAAAGATAGGATCTTACTAAATCTTCTAAGATTTTCGACAGCATAGTTTTTTTAATAGGAATAGGAAACATAATATATTTTAATAAGAATAATAAAAGAAAAAGTATACAATTTAGTATTTTGAATTGTTATTTTAATTCTTCAATTTAACGAGTTAAAATGTAAAATAATACTTTTTTTCTCAATTATCGAAAATGTGGAACTGTTCGATAACTCGGAACTTACCCTATGCAGTTGAAGAACAAATGTAAAATACAACCAAAATGTGAAAAACAAACAAAAAAAGTTTCAAATTATTGAACACCCTATTTTATATAATGGCTATGATTATATAAACATAATCTGATAATACTACACAAAATACAACGCAATAATATAACTTAAAATACACAAAAGATATCAAACTAGTAATTTTGTTAAATGTCACAATCTCTAAAATCTGTTAGGGTTAGTTCTAAATTATCGGTCAGTTCTACATTTTCGGACACGTAAGAAAAAACGATATAATAAAAATTATTTAATTTTAATTGGTATCCATGATACCTGCAGGTATCATGGATACCAATTTAACTTGAATAATTATTATTATTATATCATTTTTTCTTACGTGTCCGAAAATGTGGAACTGACCGATAATTTAGAACTTAGCCTAATACCAAACACAATAAATGGACGGAAGGAACTCCTTGTAATCTTCTAATGCTGTAAAATAAGAACTTTTCAGAACTCAAAAGAACTGAGATCAAAGAGTGACGAAATATAGAAAGTATTGTAATTATTTGGAGAGAAAGTAAGAAATCTCTGCTGAAATTTCAAAGGAAAATAAACTGGAGAACAAATCAAGAACAGGTTGTAGAACTTACTGGGACAATATTGTAGCAGAATCGTCCCGATATTGGTACAATATTGTAGCAACATTGTTCCAATATTGTAGCCATATTGCCACTATATTGTAGCATCATTGTCTCGATATTGTAACAACATTGCCCCGATATTGTAACAACATTGCTCCGATATTGTAGCAACATTGTCTCGATATTGTAACAACATTGCCCCGATATTGTAACAACATTGCTCCGATATTGTAGCAACATTGTCTCGATATTGTAACAACATTGCCCCGATATTGTAACAACATTGCCCCGATATTGTAGCAACATTGCCCCGATATTGTAACAATACTGTAACAGCATTGTTCCAATATTGCCCCGATACTGTAACAATATTGCCTCGATATTGTAGCAACATTGTAGCAACATTGCCCCGATATTGTAACAATATTGGGGAACAGCTGCTCTAGTTTTTTTACTTAGGCTTATTTTAAATAATTATTGGTAGTTGATGGTAGTTCATTGTATGTAATAATTATTATCCCTGACTCCGCTTTTACTCCAATATTTTCAACTAAATAAAATATAATTTACTTATTGAAACCATTTATTAATTATTTTTAATTGAATAATGTGTAATTACAATTGTTAATGTAAATGAGGAAAATAAATAATTATAATCCTATTAAAACATTAGAATTTTCTGCAATCTTTTAATTGATATAATTCCATTTAAAACAACTTAACCGTTTATTAGTAATTAGTTAGAACAATATTTATAATTATTTAAATGATTTTCTTTCATCGTACACTTATTTTCTAATCGTTATTTTAATTCATTTATTCTTGAAAGAATAAGAACATATTTTTACATAAGTACATAGAGAGAAAATTATGGTGGGGCTATAGAAGATTAAGAGGGGAAAGTTATGGTGGGGCCATAGAAGATTAAGAGGGGAAAGTTATGGTGGGGCCATAGAAGATTAAGAGGGGAAAGTTATGGTGGGGCCATAGAAGACTAAGAGGTGAAAGTTATGGTGGGACCATAGAAGACTAAGAGGTGAAAGTTATGGTGGGACCATAGAAGATTAAGAGGGGAAAGTTATGGTGGGGCCATAGAAGATTAAGAGGGGAAAGTTATGGTGGGGCCAAAGAAGATTAAGAGGGGAAAGTTATGGTGGGGCCATAGAAGACTAAGAGGTGAAAGTTATGGTGGGACCATAGAAGATTAAGAAAGGTTCCCTCTTAATCTTCTAAGGCCACACCATAACTTTCTATTTTGGGTATTTTCAATTAATATTTCTTTTGCATCGCATTAAAAATTATATTTATTAGCATATAGTACATTTAAATTAGTTCGACAGATGCTTTATGGTAAAGGAAGAATTTAAAATTTTAAACTTATAATCTTTTATTCAATGTGCCCAAATTGACTAAGGTTATTTTTAAAAATGTAAAAACAAACATATACTTCATTTTGTTTCAATTTAGTAAAGTGATAAAAAGTGTTACAATATAAACACACATCTAACTACCAATTCCCAAAACCAGAACTACCTAATTCTTTCTCATTTAACTAATTAGAACAAGAATAGAAACACTGCAACACATCCAATCCCAATTACCAATACCATTCGAAACATCTCCATCTTAATTATGGTAATTCGGAACACGGTATTCACCATCCAGAACATGTTCCGCAAGATAATCCACGGGACTTTATTGCCTTGTTTCAGAGTCTTGTTTAACACACTTCTCTTGGTCTTAATTGACGCCATTCATTGCGCTGTTTCTCTGTCTTACTTAGCCCTTCTAGAGTCCTTTCAAAACGGGTCTCAGTGAATTAAACTGGGGAACTTTTTGAAGAAAAAAAAAGGTTATGGTGGGGCTATAGAAGATTAAGATGGGAATTGATTTAAATTTTCTATGTTTCTACATAATATTCTATGGCTTTATCATAATTTTTTTTTGTCTATAACATTCTTATGTCTCTACCATAATCTTCTATGTCTCTGCCATAATATTCTATGACTCTATCATAATCTTCTATGTCTCTACCATAATCTTCTATGTCTCTACAATAATCTTCTATGTCTCTACAATAATCTTCTATGTCTCTACAATAATCTTCTATGTCTCTACCATAATCTTCTATGTCTCTACCATAATCTTCTATGTCTCTACAATAATCTTCTATGTCTCTACAATAATCTTCTATGTCTCTACAATAATCTTCTATGTCTCTACAATAATCTTCTATGTCTCTACAATAATCTTCTATGTCTCTACCATAATCTTCTATGTCTCTACAATAATTTTCTATGTCTCTACAATAATCTTCTATGTCTCTACAATAATCTTCTATGTCCTTTATGAAATTTAAATATAGAAGTCATAAAATGTAAGATTAAATCACTATTATCCACTATTTGATAAATAGCTATTAATAATAAGCAGGGAAATATGTTAAATAGATCAAAAACAATCATAAATTGAATTTTTATTTTTGGGGAAAATTTATCATATTATTTCATACACGTTTCTGAATTTATTAAATATTTAGTAAAAATATATATATTTTTCTCAACTATACATGAAATTACTATCCTTTTTATATTTTATCCTTTCTATTTTTTATTGATATTTTTTTATATATTATATCGTAATTATTAAGTACAATGCAAAATAATATGTTAAATATAGCGACGTATAACACCACATTAAATACTACAATAAGACTTGAAAAAAAGCGCTATCTACATATCCTATGTTAAATATTTTCCCAAAATGTTATTCGGTAGAAAAAAATTGTCTCATTTGAGAAATAGCTGTCGTTGGATAAGGTTGTGCTGACCATTAGGTCGTAAAAGATGCCGAGGTCGAAATGGTGCGTCGTACACGCCGAGATGGTCCATTACGTCGTAAGGACAAAATGAACAACACCTACGTAATTGAGACGTAAAGGGAGACATACGAAAACCCTCTTCTCCTGCATTAAATAAGCTAAGATAATGGATGCTACTTTTTATCACACTTTTCTCAATTTTACAAAAAATATATCTCCATTTTTCTGTATAATAAAATTGTAGATAATTTTTTCCCTGAAGCGCCAGACTAAGTGTAGGAAATTTAATTTTTTTTGACTAGAATTGTAGATGAACAGAAGTATTTATCAACAATAAGGGGGTATTATTTGAATAAACTATTTTAAAAACTAGCGGGTGAAATGGGTTCAAAACTCAACAATGCGCTACAGTAGAGATTCTCTATAATGAAATCCTGTATAGTGAATATAGAGTCCTAAATAAGGAAATATAGTATCTATAGTGAACAAATTTTCTTTGGTTTACCATCAGTTTTAGAAAGCTGCAATTTTATGGCTGACTAAAAAAAGTTTGTTCACTATTCAGGATAGTTCCTAACACAAGACTTTACATGCATATATTATACAGGGTTTCACCGTAGAACAGTTTTACTGTATCATCACAACAATTTGAATAGAGTTTATGTTAGGTTAGCATAAAATTCCGTCTGTGTATGCTGGAGTTTGTCTCTTTAGAACGTTTTTGTAACTGAAATTAGTAAAAATAATAATAAAAAAAATTAGTTGGGCTATATTTTATTGAAATATTATAAATTGTTGATATTTTGTTTCTTTTCCAAAAGGGAGAACAACACTTGTTCTTCTGGTACATCCGTAGAATGTAGACAAATGAATTACAGTTGCTGATGAATCTAATTAATGGTTAGAGTCCTGAGTTACAGCAAAGAAACCTAATTTTTATCTTTTTCCAGTCCCTTTGTTCTTTCTTCTGATATTTCCAATTAGGAGGCATCTTTTGTTCGATTTTGGAAACAATTGAAAGGAGGCAAATTAAAATGCGAAAAGTAAATAGAATTGAAAATATGAATGAAGTTTAATTATATCTACTGTAGTAAATAATTATTGTATCTTTGAAAGTTGGTGTATTTAAGATTTCAGAAAGCTACTCCTATGCTGTTTCTTTCTGGCAACGAATTGCCAAATTATTGTGCCAAGATTTCCCAAATACCATTTAACTGATGCAATTATTCAAAAAAGTTTATATGGCTATTTCTGCAATCCAAGACTAAATCTTATCTGAAAGTATTACAAAATTAAATTTTAGCCCATCGTCAATATTGGTACCAATTACAGGTTAAATGATTCGGTGAGCCTAAATATGATATATTGCTTCTGTTTATAAAAATATAGTAAACAACGCATAAGGTTTTTGAGATAACGTCTCTGCTGCATCTGTTTCTATCGATACAGTGCTGCAAGAATAAAGTTTCTACGGATAATGTTTTTAAGGATAACTCTTCTATGATTGGTTGATAATGAGGAGGACCCAGCAGGGGGCGGAACACTAAACTGTTAGTGCTCCACCCCCTGTTAGCTACTGCTCCTTGCATAGAGTAAATAGTTGAATTAAATTGTTTTAAATAATAAGAACTTGGAAACTCTCAACATAAATGGATGTAATGTAGTTTGTTGTATCCACTAGTTTGTTGTATTGCACTCTTCATGATTGATGATTGACTTGGCAATATTTTAAATCTATATTCTTTCTGTTATTAAGTAGTGACCTTATAATTTCTAACCTTAGAGTTGCCACCCAATTGATTGAATGTGATTATGAAATAAATTTTTAAAATTACAACAAAGGACTTTTATTAGTTTTGAAAATTAAATAATTTATAACAAAAGTTATTTCACAACTTAATTTTTGCTATTTATTAAACCAGAACGATGATATAGCAGTCAATTACGACATAATTATAGTATTACGTACTTAATTCTGAATTTTAAGAAAAATTAGCACCATATCCCCTCTTTAGGCACCCCCCTATTTTGGCACCCCTCCCTATTTAGGCACACTCCCTATTTAGGCACCCTCCCTATTTAGACACCCTCCCTATTTAGGTACCTTCCTTATTTTGGCATCCTCCCTATTTAGGTACCTTCCCTATTTTGGCACCCCTCCCTATTTAGGCACCCTCCCTATTTAGGCACCCTCCCTATTTAGGCACCCTCCCTATTTAGGCACCCTCCCTATTTAGGCACCCTCCCTATTTAGGTACCTTCCCTATTTAGGTACCTTCCCTATTTTGGCACCCCTCCCTATTTAGGCACCTCTCATTATTTAGGCACCCGCCCTATTCAGGTACCTTCCCTATTTAGGTACCTTCCCTATTTAGGTATCCCTCCCTATTTAGGTATCATCTCTATTTAGGCACCCTCCCTATTTAGGCACCCCCTCCCTTCCCTTCTGTCCAAATCGAACAAAAGATGCCTCCTAATTGGAAATATCTGAAGAAAGAACAAAGGGACTGGAAAAAGATAAAAATTAGGTTTCTTTGCAGTAACTCAGGACTCTAAACATTAATTAGATTCATCAGCAACTGTAATTCATTAGCCTCTCATTATATGGAGGCAAGAAAAACACTTACAGTTTTGGTGTTTTAACCCTAATACAAAAGAAACGGATTCTGCTGCATCATCGTACAGTTGTTATAATTAGGTTCAAGTAAACCTGTAGGCAAATAAAATAAAACATATAATAGGTGTTCAATGACCAGATGTCTAACATAATCTGTGATAAAACTGTGTGTTAAACACTGATTAAATGATGCTTTATTAAGGATAAAACAATCGATGGAAAACGACATAGTTTCCATTAATTTCAATAAAAATTTCCTTTAGTTTTTATAAATTTTAGTTGCTCCCCATTACCATATGCTCTCTTGATCAGAGTTTGAAATAAGTTTGAAGTGGACATTCATGTCTTAGATACTTTGAATATTACAATCTTGATCATCATCTGCAACAATAGATATATGTTCAAATCCATGAATAATTGCAACTTTAGACAACGTAGTGTCCAAAGTTTGAGAGTGTATGGGTCTCATCTGGTCTCATGTGGTCTCATGTGTACGCTAATGAATCTAGACAATCTAACAGAGGGCGAACAGGATAAAAGTCGGTGCCTTTTCACTCAGTAAATTATTATCAATGATCTTGGAGTGCTTCAGTGTGATGCACTTTAGTGTCTCAGCATTGCAGTCTGATGCACTTTAGTGTCTCAGCATTGCAGTGTGATGCACTTTAGTGTCTCAGCATTGCAGTGTGATGCACTTTAGTGTCTCAGCATTGCAGTGTGATGCACTTTAGTGTCTCAGCATTGCAGTCTGATGCACTTTAGTGTCTCAGCATTGCAGTGTGATGCACTTTAGTGTCTCAGCATTGCAGTGTGATGCACTTTAGTGTCTCAGCATTGCAGTGTGATGCACTTTAGTGTCTCAGCATTGCAGTCTGATGCACTTTAGTGTCTCAGCATTGCAGTGTGATGCACTTTAGTGTCTCAGCATTGCAGTGTGATGCACTTTAGTGTCTCAGCATTGCAGTGTGATGCACTTTAGTGTCTCAGCATTGCAGTCTGATGCACTTTAGTGTCTCAGCATTGCAGTGTGATGCACTTTAGTGTCTCAGCATTGCAGTGTGATGCACTTTAGTGTCTCAGCATTGCAGTGTGATGCACTAATTAGAATAGTCTACTGAAATTTACACTTAGATACTCAGAGACACTAAAGTGCACCATTTTAAAGTTCTTGAAACAAATAACCATATCAATATTATAATTGAATCACCTATGTGCCTCTTTTTCGTACCTTGCTTATTGGATAATCGTGAAACATCGGGACGTTCGAGATTTCTTTTTTGAATCATGTTGTTAAATGTAGATTTTAGTTGATTAATGCTAGTAATAATATTATTTAAAAAGATTCAATATAAATTGCTCAAACTAATGTCTTCTCTCCATTCCTTGAGAGAAAATTATTGTGGGCTACCGGGCTATAGAATATTAAAAGAGATCCCACCCAAAACTCTGAGGACTCCACCACCATAACTTCATCTATTGATTATCTCTAAAGATCATTTAATTCAGTACAATAATAAAACAACCTTTAACTACTCATAAAATTTGTATTAAAATCAGTACTAACATCTTTTTCTAATGTTATACAAACAAAGTAATGGAGTTAGTTTGGAATTCTCTCCCTTTTTACATCGCATCCTGAGCAAGGACTCTTGCTTTACAGGATAATGGATTGTAATAATTAATGGAGAAGGAAATGCAACATTTCATTTGAAAAACGATGCCGGAAATTAATATCTGATATTTCTAATGTTGCTCATTGTGTAAAACACATTAATTATTTACCAAGATGAATTATTAATACGGTGAACTTTTCACTACGGTCTAAAAAATGTTGTTCATTATTTTCTACTATTGAATCGAAGCAGAATTATCTTAAAAGTCTTTGCAAATAAATTAGTGCTCCTCTATATTGAAATCAAGTATAGTGAATGTTTAGTGTCCTGAGAAAGAAAGCATCCTCTATAGTCTACAGTCTCAATACCCTATAGTGAACAAATTTTCTTTAGTCTACCATGAATGGCCACTAGCTTTAGAAAACGAATGGCTATTTTATGGTACATTAAAATAAAATTGGTTCACTGTACAGGCTACCTCCATACTCAGGACTCTACATTCACTATATAAGATTTCTAATGTATAATTGATCATATTTATCTGTATTAAAATTAAGAAGGTAGAAAACGGTTAGCCAAATTTGAATCGTCAGCTTTCGACCAGAGATCATTATCGATGACGGAAAGATCATCTGTCTACCACGAAGAATGATTGGACTACAATCTAATCGTAATTTGCAATAAATTTGAATCACGTAAAATAGTTTATCGTCTGATATTTCAAATTATTGACATTTTACGATAAAATCAACATTTACAAATTGACGCAATTGATAGTAATACACGACAAGCCGATTACAAATTTTCAGTCTGGATCTCCTTAATTCTAATAAAAAAAAGCGAAAACAAGCCTATATCAATTTTGCCATTTTTGCCAATTACACTGATTTTCAGAAGTAAAAAATGATATCGAAAGCCAGCCTTATGCATTTTCAATCCTGTTCCGAAAATAATGTCCGTAAAGCTTTTCGAATCCGATTAAGCAGGAAATTATGAATTTTAAGCCTACATATCAAAGCTTTCTGAACAATGTTCGAAAGAAAAAAATTCATAGGAGGATTAAATAATTTCACCACATTAGTACACCAGAAATTGAAAGCAAATGAGCAGTCTGGCATTCCAGTTTAAAGTCTAAGGGGTATTAGTTGCATTGCAGTCGTAAGTCTAAGAAGTAATAGTTCCATTGCAGTCGTAAATCTAAGAAGTATTAGTTCCATTGCAGTCGTAAATCTAAGGTGTATTAGTTGCATTGCAGTCGTAAGTCTAAGAAGTAATAGTTCCATTGCAGTCGTAAATCTAAGAAGTATTAGTTCCATTGCAGTCGTAAATCTAAGGTGTATTAGTTGCATTGCAGTCGTAAGTCTAAGAAGTAATAGTTCCATTGCAGTCGTAAATCTAAGAAGTATTAGTTTCATTGCAGTCGTAAATCTAAGGGGTATTAGTTGCATTGGAGTCGTAAGTCTAAGAAGTAATAGTTCCATTGCAGTCGTAAATCTAAGAAGTATTAGTTCCATTGCAGTCGTAAATCTAAGAAGTATTAGTTCCATTGCAGTCGTAAGTCTAAGGTGTATTAGTTCCATTGCAGTCGTAAATCTAAGAAGTATTAGTTCCATTGCAGTCGTAAGTCTAAGGTGTATTAGTTCCATTGCAGTCGTAAATCTAAGAAGTATTAGTTCCATTGCAGTCGTAATTCTAAGGGGTATTAGTTGCATTCCAGTCGTAAGTCTAAGAAGTATTAGTTCCATTGCAGTCTTAAGTCTAAGGGGTATTAGTTGCATTCCAGTCGTAAGTCTAAGGGGTATTAGTTGCATTCCAGTCGTAAGTCTATGGGGTAATAGTTGCATTCCAGTCGTAAGTCTAAGGGGTATTAGTTGCATTGCAGTCGTAAGTCTAAGGGGTATTAGTTGCATTGCCGTAAGCCCCTCTTCCAGAAACTGATAACATTTGGCGTTTGTTGCAGAGGCGAATGTCTTCCAGGAACAATTTCTAAGAGCCTCGTAAATGATTTCTGGAAACAATGGCTATTTCTTACACTCCATTTGAATTCCCAGTTATTTCCTCTCGCTAAATTGAACAACAGTTTCTGTCTGTGGCTGACGATTGTTCGGAAAAAGCGATTGATGCAATTGAAGATTGTTTGGAAATGTGATTTTGTGGCGGGGACTACATTGTGATGGCATGGAATACTCAGTGCTGGACAACATTGTGGTGGGACCTCACTAACCAAAATAATGTAAAGGTTATTATGTTAATGAATCGAATATAAATCCTACTTTATGAACAATAAAATAGATCTGTAATACATATCAGAATAATTTTCCCAGTATGCCCGAAGAAATTATGTTTCTACCACCTAAAATTAAAAAAAATATATTAAACATCACATAAGGTTTTTCAGATATTGTCTCTACCATATAAGTTTATACCGATACAGTGCTGCAAGAATAATATTTTCAAGATTAACACTTCTCTGATTGGTCGGCAAGGAAGAAGAACCAAGAAGGGGCGGACCACTAACCCGTTAAGCGCCTCACCCTCTGTTGCCTCCTTCTCCTTGCATAAAGTTATGAGTGGAATTAAATTACATTTCAAATAATAAGAACTTTGAAACTTTCATGATAGTCGTAATGTAGCTTGTTGTATCCGCTAGTTTGTTGAACTGCACACTTCATGATTACCCAATGAACTGGCAGAGTTTTTATGGGGCGACTCCATAATCAATCAATGATTTAGTAACCTGAAAATTATTATCCCAAAAAACGTATCTGCAATGAACAATATTTTATAAACTATATTCTTAGAGGTAGTAACCCATTCGTAACTTACCCTAATTTTAACACATAGTAAATTTACTCACGGGTAGTTATTATTAAATATAATTATTATTCTCTGTATGTATTTATATCTCATGTCAAAGAAACATTTGCTGGTATAATAAATAGATTATAATTATTGAATGTATTGTCTTCAACTTCAGGTTATCATTCACTTGAATAGAAGGAGAATAATTCACTAATACACGGATAAGAGGGATTGATATCGTTACTGTCTGACAAATAGAAATCGTTACTGTCTGACATAGAGAAATCGTTACTGTCTGACAAATAGAAATCGTTACTGTCTGACATAGAGAAATCGTTACGGTCTGACATATAGAAATCGTTACTGTCTAACATAGAGAAATCGTTACGGTCTGACATATAGAAATCGTTACTGTCTGACATAGAGATATCGTGACTGTCTGGCATAGAGATATCTTTACTGTCTGACATATAGAAATCGTTACTGTCTGGCATAGAGATATCGTTACTGTCTGGCATAGAGATATCGTTACTGTCTAACACAGGGGTGGGCAAATGCAGCACTCGGTGCTATTTTGGCACTCAAAACGGCACCACTGCCCACCCGGGAAATGGTGCTTTATTTTCTTCCAAAGAAAATTAAAAATTTTTAGCCCTGACTGCTTTATAAATTAATAGGATAATATAGTCATAGAAGTGCATGGTCAACTAATTGAAGAACAGTATATTTGTAATGAATGACCTTGATACTTTGATAGTAAATTTTATCCCTTAATAAGGATTTTTCTGTTTATTGTTACAATAGTGCCGGTGTTTAATTTATTTACCTCTGTCTCTTTTTATCAAGATCAGTTAAATTTACATCTTTCATACGCTTGTATTGGGATATGCAAACAATGTGGTAAATAGTTATGCAATCATTTTTAATTCCCATTTTTAATAAGTTAGGTAAGTAATTTATCCTGTGAAATTATGAGTTACTTATTGTTACATATGCAAGATAGCTTATTTTTGTTTTTATTGTGATATTTTCACATGAAATTTTTTTTTTATATATCATATGTTAATTCTTTTTAATGCAAATGATAAATCTACTACCAATATTTATGCTCAAAATATGTACCGTTGTACATGTTCGTACTTCAATTGAATATACCACCTCATTATATAATTACTCAGTATCCCAGCAATTTAGAAAACGAAAAGAAAATTGGCACTGAAATTCCATCTTTCGGCACTGAAAAACACAATGTGTGCCCACCCCTGGTCTAACATATAGAAATTGTTACTGTCTAACATAGAGATATCGTTACTGTCTAACATATAGAAATCGTTACTGTCTAACAAATCGTTACTGTCTAACATAGAGATATCGTTACTGTCTAACATAGAGATATCGTTACTGTCTGAAGTAAAAATGACATGTATAATAATTTGGTAAGGCATATTTGGTCTTTTCTTCCTATTTTTTAAGAACCTCAACTCTGGACTATTTGTGACCATTATAACCGAAAAAGAGCAAGACATTCCCTGTATATCAATCCAGTTAGTTTTCTCATTCAAAAAATACACAAAGAATGTTTGCTCTGGATTTCAGTATTGATGGAATGAATACATTTAAATTCTCGCTAGGAAAGAGCAACCAAACTCAAGTGAGGAACGTTTAAGCTCTTAAATTGTTGCTGAATTTAACTCTAAGGAGAAATTGAGAGTTATTCAAAGCTGTAATGTCCAACAATGAAGACGCAGATACTAATATATTAATGACATAGTGAGTTCGTCTTCTTCGAAGTATCTGCCATTTAGAAAAGTGTCCCTTTAAGTCCATAAAATTGTAAGTAACTTAAGCTCTATCCTACACAACGGTCTACTTATACACACGGTATAATAATCATTATTGCAATAAGTAAGTACCAGCTTAGAATTTATACACCCTCATCTGACATTAATGGAAAGTCAATATAGCAATGCAGAAGCCGGAGAGTAATCTCTTTTTATAACTCAACTACTTCCCGTTGAACAAATACGGGGATAAATATTGTATGTGTGGAGAGCTGGGATTAGATGTTAGCAGGAAATTGAACAAAATATGTAATAAAAAGGACAGAGAAACTGCTTACCATCAGAATCATTTTATTATGGAATCAGGACTTCTTTCTCATTAGATTTTGTATCGTATTCTGGTGAAGATACGAAAGCTCTTGGGCAAGCGAATGCTACTTTACTTTTTCCTAAATCAGTTAGTCGTCCTTCAGCTTTGAAGTTTATAGCTAGGATTTATTTCCAGTTTCTTGTATATAAAAAACATAATGAATTTATTCTACATTTTCTTCTGGAGAATAAAATAAGTAAATCATCCAATTCATTATAATTCACAGAACAACCTAAACCCTTTATCGCTCTGCCAACCTGGTTTAAAATCTTAGTTTAAGTAACCAAATATGATCACAAGTAAAGATTAATCTAAAATATCATATCATACACGGACTCAGAGAATATACACACACACACATCCCTCTAGTTCCTATTCAGATATCCTAATAACAAGTTGCTATTGAGGTATGAGCTGCATGACAGTTTGTAAATGAGACTGTCACACAGCAAAACCAAATCTCTGTGATGACTTTCCCAACTGAAATGAAAAGATACGTCGTAAACTACAGAATGTTGTAATGATAGATTGGATCTTGGAATCGAATGAACAAAATTCGAAACTATACTATAAAGATTTTAGATGAACTTGGACACCTAATTCGGATCACACCATCTAGGATTCTAGGGTGAATACATAAAATAGCCGATAAGAAGTTACAAAAAGATGTTCTGTTTTAGGTAAGAATTGGTTAGGAAGGATCTGATCAGGGTACAGTGTAGTGGCTAGGAAAGAATAATTCTTTGTTACAATTAATTAGACCAGTTGTTTAATTTCCGATCACCTAGTTCACGATGATTGAGTAGTGCCCGGTGATTGGGTAGTGCCTGGTGATTCGGTAAATGCCCGGTGATTGGGTAAGTGTCCGGTGATTGGGTAAGTGCCCGGTGATTCGGTAAGTGCCCGGTGATTGGGTAAGTGTCCGGTGATTGGGTAGTGCCTGGTGATTCGGTTAGTGCCCGGTGATTGGGTAAGTGTCCGGTGATTCGGTAAGTGCCCGGTGATTGGGTAAGTGTACGGTGATTGGGTAAGTGTCCGGTGATTGGGTAGTGCCCGGTGATTCGGTAAGTGCCCGGTGATTGGGTAAGTGTCCGGTGATTGGGAAAGTGTCCGGTGATTGGGTAGTGCCTGGTGATTCGGTAAGTGCCCGGTGATTGGGTAAGTGCCCGGTGATTGGGTAAGTGCCCGGTGATTGGGTAAGTGCCCAGTTTTTGGGTAAGTGCCCGCTGATTGGGTAAGTGACCAGTTTTTGGGTAAGTGCCCGCTGATTGGGTAAGTGCCTGGTGATTCGGTAAGTGCCCGGTGATTGGGTAATGCCCGGTGATTGGGTAAGTGCCCGGTTATTGGGTAAGTGCCCGCTGATTGGGTAAGTGCCCGGTGATTGGGTAGTGCCAGTGATCGGGCAATCTCTAGAAATATAAGAATGGGTATAGTCTAAAGTAAAATAGAAGACTACAAAAAAATATATGCAATTGTTATGTATTAGTTAATTTACTGTACATTAACTTGAGTTCTTACCCCAAATCTCTGGTGATTGGAACGAGAAACTTTGAGATTCTAAGAAATTAGAAAAACTTACACAGCGACGTAGGTTTGCGCTTCAAAGTTATCTTTTGTTTAGCTTAGAGCTCCATTAATGTAATGAGAGGAAGAACGAAGTGCGTCATTTCAAAATTAAAACCTCTGGAAACTCTTCACACTACGCGAATCTAATGGAAATGTCTTTTACTTTAATTAATTTCTATTAATCGCTACGAAGGAGATGCGAGTCCTTGATATTGATTGAGACTGACATTATCGACATTTTATCATTATTCTCAGACTGATATTGAAATGAGTAACTTAGTGGGAATTTATGTAGATCTTAATTTTCGTAATTAGAATTTCAATATTTCCATGGTAACAGTTTCAAAATAAGATCACTGTAAACGATGTCATTTATTTAAGTTTAAACCAACAACGAGGTTCAATTTCTACTCAGAATGAACCAAGTGTATCTTTTCCATCCATGTTTCAAACCATGGCTCTCATCTCTCCAAACTCTTTTACATTATTGGAAGGATATAATTCGACGTAATAAAAAAGGCCTCAAATTATTCCACCCTGCAAGAGGTTTTATGATCGTGCGGGGTGTCACTCATCAATTTATGAAAAAAGTGCTGGAATATCGAATTTATCGCCGCCATTTTTCATCTGGATTGGAATCTATTCTAAAGTTCCCTCTTCCTTTATCTTTCTAGGAAGTCGTACCCTCAGGCAAAATAAATTCACTAAAATTAATGGAGGCATTTTAGTATTATTAATGGAGAATACGCTTTTATAGAGAAAATTATGTATTTATATATTCCAGACTATTTCGAATGAGCATGCAAAAAAGTATGGGAAGATTTATTCATAAAAATCGCCGAATAGTGAAACAGTTCTAGGCTAGAAAATGGTTGTATTTCATTTTCATTAAATCATTATTCATTAATTTCTAGTTGTTAAGTGATTTTATGAATAATAACACTATATATTTCTTGCAAATGAAGATTTAATTTAATCAACAAAATGATGCAATTTGTAATCTATAGTTTGACATCTTTTGCAATGTTAGACACCACTCGAAATGATGAATTAGTAACTTTTAATTAATAATCATTAATAAATATTAGGATAAATGTTATTTTATCCACCACATTGTCATTTAAATGTAAATTTAATTTTTAACAATCTTTTTTTTTTAGCTTTCATTGAACTAAAACATGATATATGCAATCCAGCCTATCTTATTTCGAAACTTCCGTATTATGCGAAATCATAATTCACGCACGTAATTTTTAGTTTTGATAAATCTGTTGTTGACGAAACACTAACATTTCTGTTTCGACGGAAATTCAAATTTGTTCATTTCAATTCAAAACTTCCCCAAATGAGATAACTTTTTCTTTTTTGAGCGAAGAACACTCCAGGGAGAATTGTAAAGCAATCGGTTTTAACTCCTCTATAATGAAACCTCTATAGTGAATGTAGAGTCCTGAGTAAGAAAGTAGCCTCTATAGTGAACACATTTTCTTTAAGCTGATAAAAAGCGGCCATTATTTTTTATGAAACCATTCATAGCAACTAAAGAAATTTATTCACTATAGAAGCTATTTCTTTACTCAGGATACTATATTCACTATGGAGGATTCTATTATAGAGGAGTTTTACTGTTACTATACAAATCACTCGAAGAGTTAGGCTCAAGGGAATAGAGTTTGTATCCTGTTAGTCGTAACTAAAGTGCATTTCAATGAGTTCCATGAATATTTAGATTTGCGCTAAGTGATTCTCTTACTCCTTTGTGTATCCGATGCTTTGAATTGCCGGCACTAACGGCATTTGAAGCGCATCTATTGTCAGCTGCTAATGCTTTGTCATTTATACTTGAACAATGTCCAAGAACGTGTGGTCGAAACAACACTTGTCTTTGGGTGATGTCACACGAGCGTTTTGCAGCGTTTTCAACGCTCCAAAGTGGAATTTAACCCGTGGAATTTTCCTCAGTGGAATATTCCTCAGTGGAATTTTCCTCAGTGGAACTTTCCTCAGTGGAATTTTCCGCAGTGGAATTTTCCCCGCGGAATATTCCTCAGTGGAACTCTCCTCAGTGGAATCTTCCGCGCACCTGCATTACATGGATACATATGAAATGAGTGTAACAATAATTTTCTCAGAGTCAAAAACGCTCGCGTGACCACATTCTCTTAATGCTTCGTTTGTGACTAGTGACAGATGTTCAGTAAAGGGAATATCATATTACTTGTTCAGTACTCGGAAAGTGGGTATTAGCATAGGTGTTGATAAGTCAAACAGAAATTTTTTGATATCATTTTCCTGTAGGTTCCCACATATTTAAATGATTTTAACATCATCGTATTGGCTTTCGATTTTGAGGAAAATTATCAACCGAGGAATTTTTATTAACTATATCCTTTAGCATCTCGATTGAAGTAGTATCCGTAGAAAATTCTAAAAATGTTAGTAGATAGGCTTTTGAATTTCAATATTTTTCATTTTTCTACAAATTTTTCACTTTTTCAAAAAGATTTCATTTGTTTTCCAGATTTTTCACTTTTTTCAAATTTTTTCCTTTTTTTTAAATTGAATTGATATTTACAAAATTAAAATAAGAGAACTGTTCTTAAGAATCTCCATCAGAAAAGGATAAACATGTTTCAATTGCAGTTCATTCCAATAGAAGATTCGATTCGCAATTCAATTCATGGCGTCTGAATTTCCATTCTAATTCCAGTAATTGAACAGAAGACCATAGCTTTTCTCATAAACTCAAAGGAACTGGAGAATTTACCTTTGTTTGCAGAGTTCAGTAAGTTTGTCCATGGTTTGTAACTGCTTGGCAGGCAAACACAGGTAAGGTTTTTGTGATTTTAATAGTCTTTATTATTTAGTTAATAGTATACATTTAATATTGCACAGTTCTGGTACCTCTCTATGATTTTAGTTGGACTTGACAATTTTAACGAATACTATTAACCTAATAACATTTTTTTGTTCCAAGTCAAAGAAAATACTCGAGATTGAAAATTCTGCCTTGTTCAGAGCCCGGTCATACGAGCGTTTTTGGACAGCGTTTTCACATCGTTTTTGACTCAGAAGTAATTATTGTTAAACCCATTTCATATGTATCCATGATACGCGACGCTTTTGGAGCGTTGAAAACGTTTTAAAAACGCTCGCGTGACCGAGTTCTTAATCTTTTATTGTTCAACAGAAATACGAAATACTGCACTAAATATATTTGGAAGATCTCCATAATTTATTGTGGGTTCATCGAAGATTACTTGAGGACACCAAAAAACCCTGTACGACCAAATTTAAGTATTCATTAAATTGAATAATTTTTATCAACACCAACATATGAAGGTTACGGTACATATTTTAAATTACAAAAAAAAATCTAATTTGTCTCCGCAAAAGAATACGAATATATTTGTATGAACTCTTAAGATGAAGAACATTTATAAAATATTTAATTTCATTTGGATCAAAATTAATCGAATGCGTAAATATTTTTTCAGATCATTTCTAGTTTATTTTAGGTTAATATTCTACAACGTCACCATAATATCTCCCTGAGATGAGGGAGGACTGGAAGTTAATAATCTTTATGGACTCTCCATTTCTCTCTTTTGTGTAAGAGATTTCACCAAAGAATTATTACCGTAAGTGTACAAGAAAGAAAAAAGAAAAACACTGTAGTACTCTCATCAAAATTTCAAAAGAATGTCTAATGAGATTTGTTTTCGGTACCTCCAGTGTATAACATTCATTAGTATAATGTTCACGAGAAGAAGAATTGTAATGAAGCTAGAAAAACCTTTATAAAGTTGTTTCTAATGGGAAAAATATATATTCCAACTAATCTTTCAAAGCTCAGAAAAAGTAGCAAATGCCTGAACCTAAGAATTTTTAAAATAGTAAATAATTTTGAGTTAGAAATCATTCTGACATAAAGCAGTAAATTTAAAAACGGCTTTAGAAAAAATATATCTCACAAGCGTTTATATCGCGTAATTCGTAAAGGTAAAATCTTCTTCCAAATCTTCTTCTTTACCAACTTGCTATTGCGCTTCATTACATATAATTCTAAATAACAGAGCATAATTCAACACTCTTCCACATAATGAAGCTCAGTTAAATTTATTATTCGGATCATATCTCAGAACTGTAAAGCCCACTAAACAATAGCCTTTTAATTTACGTCTTAATTCTAGTCTAAAGTTTAAATTACTCGGCTAAATTACAAGCCTTTGACAGAAAAATCCACCTCATTATTCACCTCTGGAAATATATGTCTCAAGTAATATATATATATATATATATTAACCCGATTCTTAATTGTCCTTAAGAAAGTCTGTTCTTATTCCTAAATAAATTACAGCGTTGCTTTTAATAAAGGTGTAAACATAATTCCTAGGATTGCTCAAGTCTCGTATATATATTCTGCGTCTGGTATGAAAAGAATGAGTTGTGCATCCCTAGCATAAATCTAAAGTCCGGGATGAACCTTTCAGAAACATGTGCTATATACTGTTAAAATGCTTCCTCATAAAGTGAAGTGGATTTGTGGATGAGAGATGCAGAGAGAACATTTTATGGTGGGAAAGATTATGTGTGGCACCTATATCATAATACTCGGTGATCCCACCATAATTTTTCTCTAGGATAGTGTGTTTTCAGCACCTTTGTTAGAAGGTGATATCTAAAGAGAAAATATGGAGGGGCCATCGTCGATTAAGTTGGGAACCTAACTAAATCTCCTTTGGTCACACAATAAGTTTTTTCTGAGATACAGTGTTTATGCATACTTCTACTTTTGAATCTTGTACGTCAAAATGTTAGGAATGGTACACTTATTTATCGGGATTAGAGTAACAATTACGTAATTTTAGGTAAAACAACCGGTTTCATTTATTGGAAAGCTGTTTAAGATAAAAATATTTATGTTATCCTTTTCACATTACATTATAAATATAACAAACCGTTTGAAAATTTTAACATCTCATAAATTGTATAAATTCGCATAACAACGCTTCTTAAATGAAATTTAAAAATGAGATAAATTATGACTAATAACCATCTAATATGAGACAAATGTTCCATATAAATCAGTCCAAATTAGTAAATTCAAACACGCGTCAATGGCTTCGCCTACACATAACTTCAAAAGTGAAAAATGCAATACTCCAAGCTACGAATATTATCATCGCACTTTATCATCATAAAAGTTTCCAAAGTGCCATAAAATAGGAAAGTGTCATAAAATACTCTCAAATTCCGAAAGTTTTGCTACAAAGATATATTCCCCCACTGACAATAAAACATTAGAGAAAAAATGCTTCTAAATCTAAAGTTGAATCTGCAAAATCTCGTGATACCAAACCAAGTTATTCGCAACGAATTTTATCGGTGAACTTTGTAATATTATTTCGTAATATAGGGTGGAAGGCATATTCCTCCCCAGTAAATTCCACGGGAGGAATAATTCAGTAAAGTATACATTTTGTCACTACAGAGCCACCTGGGGCTCCCAGACCCCTCCACCTAGACCACTATCTAACCATAGACTTAGGTGGATAAAGTGGGTTTCGTGTGCGATCACTTGACTGATGAACACATGGCCGAAAGACATTTGGTCTAACGGACATTTGGCCGAACGGTCATTTGGCCGAACTGACATTTGGCCGAACGGTCATTTGGCCGAACGGTCATTTGGCCGAACTGACATTTGGCCGAACGGTCATTTGGCCGAACGGACATTTTGCCGAACGGACATTTAATTGGCCGAAAGTAGAATAATTGGCCGAAAGTAGATTTGGCTCAAATATAACCGAACGGACAATTGACCAAAAGACTTTTTTCAACGTGCATCCATATATAGTATTTTTCATCTCCATGTAATTTAACGTTATTTTATAAAATGGAATATGAATTTTAATATGTAAATAATGTACATCCATATTTCGAACTGCAAGTATCTATTGCTGAGTAATTTGATTCTATCATAATCATGGATTTCAACCCAAATACAAAGAGTGGAAAAATGATTTTCTTCATACTTTTGATCTTGATATCATTTGGTTATTATATTATATAAATCGATTATTTTTATGATAATAAACAATATTACTTTCCCATATTTTGTTTTCAAAATAAAAATATTTAGGCCAAATCTCCCTTCGACCAAATGTCCGTATCAACGTACATGGGGGTAGAATATACCAGCCACCAGGGTAACAAACAAATTATCGGATGCTTGCATGCTGGAAAATAGGTGTTTATATACATCATGATAAGTTAAGCAATATCTTTTAGAAATTATATTTTGGTTACAATCTATTTTCGGTAATTGAGTCTTTAAACCAAAATAGAATAACAATCATAGGATCAGCGAAACCATTGGTTAACCTGTACATGGACTGTGTCCTTATTTTGGGACAGCAATCTGTAGATGTGACACATCAGCAAAGTTAAAGTTGAGCAACCGTGCTCGGGTTAACATACAGTTGAAAAATGTAGTACTTTTCTACAGAAACGTATTTTAATGATATCTACGTATTTTTGAACGGTAGCTATCTGTTTTTAGATACTTTAAAATCAAACCTGTTTATTTATTCAAAAGCTTGTACTTCAAGAGTTGATTGAGAAATTGGGCTTGAAACCTCTGAATGGCATCCACTTGAAATGCAATGATCATTCATCATCAAATCACACAATTCGCAAAATAGCCAAATTTCCTCATCGAAAAATTTATTTCACTTCCAGCGTCTTCAATCTCCTCAATTTTAAGGGATCCTATAATTTTCTTTAAGGATCAATTAATGGAGAATACCCATTTGGAGAAATGAGAAGTAGTTTGAAACGTCGTGAATATCCTAGAAAGAGCAATAACTTGGCGACTTGTGGCAGCAGTTTCGCCACCAATCAATTCCTGGTCTCAATATTAAGCCAAGGGCTCTCATTTCAGTCTCCGATACTTTGGACCGTTAATTGTTTCTTCGGTGATTGATAGTTCAAGATTTTATTTGGTCTTTGGAGAGATCGAGTTGGTGAATAATGAAAAAAGTTAAAAGAGATCTACAGTAAAAGTTGATATTTTATCTAATACCAACTGTTGTAAAACTGAAAATAGTGTTACCTATTTCATCAAAAATGAATGAAGAACATTGTTCCAGGAAGTTATCTGAAAAAATGATAGCAAATGCATAGAATCAGCGCTATGATGCAACAATAAACTACAGAGAAACCATTAATCAAGTGATCATCTTAATATTTTTACCAAATCCTAGAAACTTCAAAAATTAAAAGATACTAAAAGATTAAGAATTATAATGATCTATTAATCTATATAAAAACTATTTTCTTTTGAAAACAATTTAGGATCATTATGAAACATTGAATCCTTCCCCAATACATCATAAGAGTCCTAATTATTACAGCAGGAGGAAATTTACTTTCATAGAAGATTTAGAGCTGGGGACTCCACTTAATCCTCCATAACCCGTCTATAACTTGCTCGTTGTTATCTCTCAAAGGGTGAAAACTAGTTACATGGTCTACTCCTTTTCGCTTACTCAGCATTTAGTAACAGCCATTTATGTCAGAGGATCTAAATCATCCATGTATAGAGAGAGAGAGAGAGCCTGTCTCCAGCCATTTCTTAATTGAAACTTCTGCTAATTGGGTAGATGGAAGGTAATTGTCGCATCAATGTAATTATCATCGACAGCTCAGAATCCCCAAATGACTTCACCCTAATGTGGTTAATATACGTCACCGAGTTAATTCCATCTGATAAATTATTTATCATGGCAGTATAAAACGTAGAAATCATCATCATCAGAATATTTTGTCGGAACTATCAAACGAAAGACTATAATAATTGTTTTAATTTCATGATAAGCATCTATCGGATTTTGGTAGAATCATTAATCGCCATATATAGATGACTATGTTACCATTTACTAATATCGCCGATGGGTAAAATATTGTGGGCACCGATGATTAAGTTGGACTTCCACTTTATCTTCTTTGGCTCACCACAGATTTCTCTTGCGTACTATCAAAGAAAAGAGTCTTTCTAATCACAGTTTTCTAATTTTCTACTATTTTCATATCTTAAACAATTGTCATCGTGTACCCAGATCTTTTTTATAATAACTACAATCATTAAAATCAGTAAAGTTTCTTTTTTGAAAAGGTGAAAGGTACACTTTTCTTCCACTGTACAAGAATATTTTTAACAGTAGATTCAAAAACAATCAACCAAGTTTTATACCCATTGCCCCAGCAACTCCCATTCCGTGATTCAAGGACTATCCGATCAGTTCACCAGCGAGAGAAATTTCGGTTCATTTGTAGGCCTAATTGATTTTCGAAGTTCAAATTAATTCAGTTTCTCTTAGGGAGAAGAATGCCAAGTACTCTGTCGCTGTAGAACCTAATTCTCTTCTGACTATTTTTATTGGTTTGCCCTGATTCTTCCTACCAGGATTGTATGTGTTTATAGAATTAAGAATATTTTTTATAATCAAATAGCAAGACGATACACTATTTTGAATAAAATTTATACTATTTTATATATCGCTCATTTGCGACAAAAAAAAATGTTTTCGAGTTATCCATATAATCATATTTATCTTCAAACGCTTTTTTATAAAAGTTTCATAATGGAAAGATGAAAAAAAGTACGAGTCAAATTGACTCAAAACAGTTTTCAGTTTGTCCCAAAACCGGTTCAAAAATGTGAGTCAAATTGACTCATCCTATTATTTTACTCAAAAACAAGAGTCATATTGACTCCTAATGACTCTTAATTTATAATCAGATGGACTCAGGTAGAGTCAATCAAAATTAAGGTCTCCAATATTGAAGTTTTGCCAGCCTTGACTATAGGCTCATTGAGCGATGAGTCAGGATGACTCGCAATTTTTTCTCAGAGTAGCTCAAAAATTGTACCGCTAGAGAGGCTAATTAAAGTCCTATTGACTTACCTAATTAAAGTCCTATTGACTTACCTAATTAAAGTCCTATTGACTTACCTAATTAAAGTCCTATTGACTTACCTAATTAAAGTCCTATTGACTTACCTAATTAAAGTCCTATTGACTTACCTAATTAAAGTCCTATTGATTTACCTAATTAAAGTCCTATTGACTTACCTAATTAAAGTCCTATTGACTTACCTAATTAAAGTCCTATTGATTTACCTAATTAAAGTCCTATTGACTTACCTAATTAAAGTCCTATTGATTTACCTAATTAAAGTCCTATTGACTTACCTAATTAAAGTCCTATTGACTTACCTAATTAAAGTCCTATTGATTTACCTAATTAAAGTCCTATTGATTTACCTAATTAAAGTCCTATTGACTTACCTAATTAAAGTCCTATTGACTTACCTAATTAAAGTCCTATTGACTTAACTAATTAAAGTCCTATTGACTTACCTAATTAAAGTCCTATTGACTTACCTAATTAAAGTCCTATTGACTTACCTAATTAAAGTCCTATTGACTTACCTAATTAAAGTCCTATTGATTTACCTAATTAAAGTCCTATTGATTTACCTAATTAAAGTCCTATTGATTTACCTAATTAAAGTCCTATTGACTTACCTAATTAAAGTCCTATTGACTTACCTAATTAAAGTCCTATTGACTTACCTAATTAAAGTCCTATTGACTTACCTAATTAAAGTCCTATTGACTTACCTAATTAAAGTCCTATTGACTTACCTAATTAAAGTCCTATTGACTTACCTAATTAAAGTCCTATTGACTTACCTAATTAAAGTCCTATTGACTTACCTAATTAAAGTCCTATTGACTTACCTAATTAAAGTCCTATTGACTTACCTAATTAAAGTCCTATTGACTTACCTAATTAAAGTCCTATTGACTTACCTAATTAAAGTCCTATTGACTTACCTAATTAAAGTCCTATTGACTTTCCTAATTAAAGTCCTATTGACTTTCCTAATTAAAGTCCTATTGACTTTCCTAATTAAAGTCCTATTGACTTACCTAATTAAAGTCCTATTGACTTACCTAATTAAAGTCCTATTGACTTACCTAATTAAAGTCCTATTGACTTACCTAATTAAAGTCCTATTGACTTACCCAATTAAAGTCCTATTGACTTACCTAATTAAAGTCCTATTGATTTACCTAATTAAAGTCCTATTGACTTACCTAATTAAAGTCCTATTGATTTACCTAATTAAAGTCCTATTGACTTACCTAATTAAAGTCCTATTGACTTACCTAATTAAAGTCCTATTGATTTACCTAATTAAAGTCCTATTGATTTACCTAATTAAAGTCCTATTGACTTACCTAATTAAAGTCCTATTGACTTACCTAATTAAAGTCCTATTGACTTACCTAATTAAAGTCCTATTGATTTACCTAATTAAAGTCCTATTGATTTACCTAATTAAAGTCCTATTGATTTACCTAATTAAAGTCCTATTGACTTACCTAATTAAAGTCCTATTGACTTACCTAATTAAAGTCCTATTGACTTACCTAATTAAAGTTCTATTGACTTACCTAATTAAAGTCCTATTGACTTACCTAATTAAAGTCCTATTGACTTACCTAATTAAAGTCCTATTGACTTACCTAATTAAAGTCCTATTGACTTACCTAATTAAAGTCCTATTGACTTACCTAATTAAAGTCCTATTGACTTACCTAATTAAAGTACTATTGACTTACCTAATTAAAGTCCTATTGACTTACCTAATTAAAGTCCTATTGATTTACCTAATTAAAGTCCTATTGACTTACCTAATTAAAGTCCTATTGACTTACCTAATTAAAGTCCTATTGACTTACCTAATTAAAGTCCTATTGACTTACCTAATTAAAGTCCTATTGACTTACCTAATTAAAGTCCTATTGATTTACCTAATTAAAGTCCTATTGATTTACCTAATTAAAGTCCTATTGATTTACCTAATTAAAGTCCTATTGACTTACCTAATTAAAGTCCTATTGACTTACCTAATTAAAGTCCTATTGACTTACCTAATTAAAGTCCTATTGACTTACCTAATTAAAGTCCTATTGACTTACCTAATTAAAGTCCTATTGACTTACCTAATTAAAGTCCTATTGACTTACCTAATTAAAGTCCTATTGACTTACCTAATTAAAGTCCTATTGACTTACCTAATTAAAGTCCTATTGACTTACCTAATTAAAGTCCTATTGACTTACCTAATTAAAGTCCTATTGACTTACCTAATTAAAGTCCTATTGACTTACCTAATTAAAGTCCTATTGACTTACCTAATTAAAGTCCTATTGACTTACCTAATTAAAGTCCTATTGACTTACCTAATTAAAGTCCTATTGACTTACCTAATTAAAGTCCTATTGACTTACCTAATTAAAGTCCTATTGACTTACCTAATTAAAGTCCTATTGACTTACCTAATTAAAGTCCTATTGACTTTCCTAATTAAAGTCCTATTGACTTTCCTAATTAAAGTCCTATTGACTTACCTAATTAAAGTCCTATTGACTTACCTAATTAAAGTCCTATTGACTTACCTAATTAAAGTCCTATTGACTTACCTAATTAAAGTCCTATTGACTTACCTAATTAAAGTCCTATTGACTTACCTAATTAAAGTCCTATTGACTTACCTAATTAAAGTCCTATTGACTTACCTAATTAAAGTCCTATTGACTTACCTAATTAAAGTCCTATTGATTTACCTAATTAAAGTCCTATTGATTTACCTAATTAAAGTCCTATTGACTTACCTAATTAAAGTCCTATTGATTTACCTAATTAAAGTCCTATTGACTTACCTAATTAAAGTCCTATTGACTTACCTAATTAAAGTCCTATTGACTTACCTAATTAAAGTCCTATTGACTTACCTAATTAAAGTCCTATTGACTTACCTAATTAAAGTCCTATTGACTTACCTAATTAAAGTCCTATTGACTTACCTAATTAAAGTCCTATTGACTTACCTAATTAAAGTCCTATTGATTTACCTAATTAAAGTCCTATTGATTTACCTAATTAAAGTCCTATTGACTTACCTAATTAAAGTCCTATTGACTTACCTAATTAAAGTCCTATTGACTTACCTAATTAAAGTCCTATTGACTTACCTAATTAAAGTTCTATTGACTTACCTAATTAAAGTCCTATTGACTTACCTATTTAAAGTCCTATTGACTTACCTAATTAAAGTCCTATTGACTTACCTAATTAAAGTCCTATTGACTTACCTAATTAAAGTCCTATTGACTTACCTAATTAAAGTCCTATTGACTTACCTAATTAAAGTCCTATTGACTTACCTAATTAAAGTCCTATTGACTTACCTAATTAAAGTCCTATTGACTTACCTAATTAAAGTCCTATTGACTTGCCTAATTAAAGTCCTATTGACTTGCCTAATTAAAGTCCTATTGACTTGCCTAATTAAAGTCCTATTGACTTACCTAATTAAAGTCCTATTGACTTACCTAATTAAAGTCCTATTGACTTACCTAATTAAAGTCCTATTGACTTACCTAATTAAAGTCCTATTGACTTACCTAATTAAAGTCCTATTGACTTACCTAATTAAAGTCCTATTGACTTACCTAATTAAAGTCCTATTGACTTACCTAATTAAAGTCCTATTGACTTTCCTAATTAAAGTCCTATTGACTTTCCTAATTAAAGTCCTATTGACTTACCTAATTAAAGTCCTATTGACTTACCTAATTAAAGTCCTATTGACTTACCTAATTAAAGTCCTATTGACTTACCTAATTAAAGTCCTATTGACTTACCTAATTAAAGTCCTATTGACTTACCTAATTAAAGTCCTATTGACTTACCTAATTAAAGTGCTATTGACTTACCTAATTAAAGTCCTATTGACTTACCTAATTAAAGTCCTATTGACTTACCTAATTAAAGTCCTATTGACTTACCTAATTAAAGTCCTATTGACTTACCTAATTAAAGTCCTATTGACTTACCTAATTAAAGTCCTATTGACTTACCTAATTAAAGTGCTATTGACTTACCTAATTAAAGTCCTATTGACTTACCTAATTAAAGTCCTATTGACTTACCTAATTAAAGTCCTATTGACTTACCTAATTAAAGTCCTATTGACTTACCTAACATAAAAGTCATCATTGAAAAGTATATATATTTGATTAAGTAGAGATAGAATCCCATAAATTTTCCACCTAGTGTGTTTTGGAGCTTTTCTTAATAAATAATTATATTTGAGTTATGACAATTTTGTCGCAAATGAGTGATAGGGTAAATAACGAATTGTCGGTAATATAAGAAAAATCACAGTTATTTAGTTTTTTTTAATCGGTATCAATGATAACTGCAGGTATCATGGATACCAATAAAAATAAAATTTAAATAACATTGGTAATATCATTTTTTCTTATATGACCGAAGATGTGAAACTGACCGATAATTCGTAATATACCCTATATATTCTATTTCAAACGCTGATAATAGTTTATTATTTCATCGAAAATATAAATAATTCCTTATGCAATTGTGCACATTCATAGCCTTTTCTCCGGATGAAATATTTACAATAAAACACGAACAATTTTTGGTGACAACATCGATGCATAATTCCATAAATATTAAATATACTGTAATATACAGGGTGGGCCAGAAAGAATGTTCCAATGTGAATATAGGCTACATAATTTTTTTTTTTTTTTTTTTTTTTTTTTTTAGATGATACATTCCAGTAAAATTAAATAAAAATAGGGTAAAGGTACGTACATCTACAATTTAGAGAATATACCTTTTTTTTAGCTCTACTAACTAATCCCTTTACTCGCAAATGGTAGATAGATTATTTACCCTATTTGATCTTAGAATTCATATTATATAATAATTTATTTCGAGTTATAAATAGATTTTTTTCATTGGTATTTACTCAAAGCCAAGACAGAAAACAATGTTGGGATCATGTAAGATTATGTACGAATGAATTTACTTAGGTGGCTTCACCATATATTTTTATCTGGTAAGTCAGAAACACAAATCTTTAAGGACAATTTCAAATACAGTAGATGGTTTTCTAAAACTAATGGCAATTCACGGTAGACTAAAGAAAATTTGTTCACTATAGAGGCTACTCCCTTACTCAGGACACTACATCTACAGGATTTCATTACTACTGTACTTATAAATTTTATATATCACGGATCTTGTTTGAAATTCACGAGCCACCATATATCAATAATGAAAATTTTCAAAATGATAGTAATTATTATATAAACAAAAAATTCAGTAGTTTAGATACGAGAATTTTATACGACAATCGTGAGAGAAATTTGTATAATTTATTATCCTTCAAAAATGGCTTCTTCTAGACTCAAGAAACTTCTCAAACTTAGTGAAGAAGAAAGCGTGAAGATATTTAAAGAATATGAAATTATTCCAACATCTAAAGTATCCAGAGAAGAACATTCAATGACTATGATAAATGACAGAGGCTTCAAATGGAAATGTCAGAAACGCTCCTGTAGAGAGAGTGTCAGTATCAGGAAGAATACATGGTTGAATGGCACTCATTTGAGTTTTAATGCGACTTTAACATTCATCTACTGATTATTTTTCATTTCTCTTAAAATAAATAAATATATTCAAAAAGTACATAATAATTATTATTATTTAACAAAAATTGAAATATGGTGGCTCGTGAATTTCAAACAAGATCCTATATCACTAAATGCCATATAGATGATTCAGTGCATGTTTATTTTATAGAAAATTGTTAGTCTTGTTATTCTGGTTGAATATTTAGAAGGAAATCTTTGTGCCTAGCTGCAAAGTCAGAAATGGAAGCCATTTCCCCGGGGCTTCTTCCTCTATTCAGGTACAAGCATTGAGTTTCTTGGCAATATTTCATAATTGGCATTAAAACAGCTCTGGTATGACTTTAACGAGGCATTAATTCCGCGCCTTACTGCGCACTGGCGGCCACTTACGACAAACCTATAGGTTGCTTTGTTCTCGTAATGGTGTGTCGTATGGTAGAACAAGGCCTGCTAATGTAGTTATTGGTAATAAAGGCGAAAAACTATAACCGGATTGTAACATGCCACTTTTAATATAAAAACAAAAACATATCAATTATACACTTCAGAAGTCTGCATCATAATACGCAAACTTGGGAAGAATTATGTACGTAATAAAGTTAGGTATATCACTAACAATACCTTCTTAGAAGTATTCCAGTTGTATATAATGAACAGGAAATTTAATAAACATATAAATAAGAAGGAATTTTATTTTATTCACCTCTCTTATTACATTTCTACGAGGTTAATATTGAGCTTATAATAACCAAACATTCCTCTTATACAAGCCCATCATCCCTTGCATTCCTCTGATATTAGGCTCTCATTCTTCAAATTAAGGGCTCGCATTATTTTGATGTAGAGAATGGCTTGAGAGTGTAAAATATTGCCCAGCCTATCCTGTTATTATGACCGAGATTCCTGGGAGCATATTTCAGGCTCTTCAGAACGAGAACACTGCAAGTGACCATCGTAACACTGAGTGAAGGGATGAAGTAACGAACATACACTGCAAGTGACCATCGTAACACTGAGTGAAAGGATGGAGTAACGAACATACACTGCAACTGACCATCGTAACACTGAATGAAGGGATGAAGTAACGAACATACACTGCAACTGACCATAGTAACACTGAGTGAAGGGATGAAGTAAAGAACATACACTGCAAGTGACCATCGTAACACTGAGTGAAGGGATGAAGTAACGAACATACACTGCAACTGACCATAGTAACACTGAGTGAAGGGATGAAGTAACGAACATACACTGCAAGTGACCATCGTAACACTGAGTGAAGGGATGAAGTAACGGGTGCTAGGACAATTGCCACCCGCGGATAATTGCCACCCCCGGACAGTTGCCACCCGGACAATTGCCACCCCCGGACAATTGCCACCCAAATAATTAATATCAGGCCTCTTAACTTTAAAAATGGTGATAAAATATATATATTATTGTTGTACGATTAATTATTAATTATATAAAATATAAGATAAAAAAAAATATTATTCGGTTTCTGAATGTGCTTTTTAAATCTTATATTTTATAAATCTTATATTCTTTAAATCTTATGTTATTGAATACTTTATACCACTTCTTTAGAACGATTCAAAACTGTTTAATTCCATTCGTCTATAACATTTTCAGGATTTAGGATTTTAAAAACATATTGTCACAACCCTAATTATATTGTCAGGATTCTTAACTATTAATGGAATATCGTCTGCTCCAGAAATTTAGTTTACTAATGACTATATCACTGACTATATAAAGGGAAATTAAATACAAGGGACTTGAAGAAGCAGTCAGAAAGGAAAGTGGCTCCATGAACAAAGTCATCTACCACCGTGGGTGACAATGCTCATGGATGCAGAAAAGCTACTCTGTGAATGCAGTCACTTAAAAAGGAAAATATTAAATGTGTAATGAATTTTATTTTCTTATAATGTATACAAATAATAATTAATCGTACAAAAATAATATACATATTTCATCTTCATTTTTAAAGTTAAGTGGCCTGATAATAAATATTTGGGTGGCAATTGTCCGGGTGGCAACTGTCCGATGGTGTCAATTGTCCGCGGGTGGCAATTGTCCGCGGGTGGCAATTGTCCGCGGGTGGCAATTGTCCGCGGGTGGCAATTGTCCGGTCACGGAAGTAACGAACATACACTGCAAGTGACCATCGTAACACTGAGTGAAGGGATGAAGTAACGAAAATACACTGCAACTGACCATCGTAACACTGAGTGAAGGGATGAAGTAACGAACATACACTGCAACTGACCATCGTAAATCTGAGTGAAGGGATGAAGTAACGAACATACACTGCAACTGACCATCGTAAATCTGAGTGAAGGGATGAATTAACGAACATACACTGCAACTGACCATCGTAAATCTGAGTGAAGGGATGAAGTAACGAACATACCCTGCAACTGACCATCGTAAATCTGAGTGAAGGGATGAAGTAACGAACATACACTGCAAGTCACCATCGTAACACTCAGTGCGTGTTTATAAAATTGGCGTGAAAATTTCTAACGAGTTTTCAAGCGATTAGTCGTAAATCAAAATATTTACAATCCTTCCTAAAAAAGGTGAAATATTATTCAGTTTGAATTAATGTAATATATACCAATAATGAATAAGAAATCACATAGATTATGAGATAATTTTAACTTAATGTAGTCATTTTTCCTTCAACAGTTACTCTAATCAGTCTACTTATGTACTATCAAAGAAAAGATTCTCCGCATGATGTTAATTTCTAAAATCACAGTTTTCTAATTTCCTATTATTATCAAATCTTACAAATTTGTCATCGTGTACCCAGACTAAGTTCAAAATATCTTCAAGCATTACAATTAGTAAATTTTCTTTTTGGAAATGCGAAATTATTAAACTGTCAAAAAATCATTAGAAATATTCTTTAATCTGACTGACTAAAATTAATAGCTGCTTGAGTAGTTTATACAATAGATTTTTTTTCAAAGTTTACGACTATATAATACCGGGTGCTCAATAAAAACCTGACCTATTTCAAAGTTTAATAACTTTTAAACTAATCAACATTTTCAAATAAACTAAACTGGAAATTAAACTTAAGGTTTGGGAGTTTGTATCAAGTATACCAGATTTACCATATATTCTACATACTTGCTCAATTTTAATCTTGTCAAGTAAGCCGAAACCTGCAGGCATGCCTCATTCACCACAGGAAAGGAGCAAGATAGTCGAGTTTTAACTTCTTACAAGTTCTCTCGTATCAAAACAGCGAAAATTCCGTTTGCACTTCAATGTGCGTTATGCACCATCAAAAAACACAATTAAAAAACTTCAGAAGAAAAGGATCACAATAGTAGAGCCTCTGGGAGAACAGTATCAGTACACTCTGAAGAGAACATCGAGGCTGTCATTGTGTCCGTTTTTGAAGACCCTAAGAAAAGTTACAGAAAGAGAGCTCAGGCTTTATTAATGAAACCATCATCGATGTAAACAATACCTATAAAAGACCTTAAGTTGACTCCTGATAAAATGCACAATGTTCAACAACTTAGTCTGACCGACAAAACAGCTCGAAGGGAAATGTGCTTACGTTTTCATGAACAAATGGAAAAGGATGACGACTGGATAAACAACGTTTGGTTCAGTGACGGAGCCCACATTTATTTGAATGGAAATGTCAATTCCCAGAGCTGCAGGACATGGAGTAATGAACCTCCCGTTGAACTCAGTGAGTGTCCGCTTCACAGTGCTAAATGCACAGCATGGTGCTCTATCAGTGCACACGGGTTAATTGGTCCACTGTGGTTTGAAGATCGTGGCACGACTGTTACGATTACACAGGATCGTACACTTTTTGTGCTGTATTGCAACGTCGCCAAAATCTGCAGTTTGAATCTCAGTGGTTTCAGCAGGACGGTGCACCACCTCACACGGCGAATGAGACTATGAGGAAGCTTGAAGAGATGTTTAATGAAAGGATCATATTCAAGAGAAGAGACTTCTCACGGTCTTCACGTTCTCCAGACATCAGTCCCCTAGACTTTTTCTCTGTGAGTATTGTAAAGAAAACATTTATACCAATGCCCCACAAAGTGTACCAGAACTTAAGAAGTCAATTGAGGACTTCGTCCACAACATTACAAGAACAACATGTGTATGCGTCGTTGCCAACTTCGAGCGCCGGATTACTGAATGCATCGACCGAAATGTAGACCACATTGAGCATAGAAATTAGTTCTACATACGTTACATGGTAATATAAATAAAAACTCTCAGTTATTCTCTTCATATTACAGTTTTTTTATGTAAATATCTTGCTTAGATTTTAAATTATTAAACTTTGAACTGTTTCAGGTTTCTAATGAGCACCCGGTATATACAAAAGTCTTGTTACATAATCATATTATTCTGACGGATTTACTTAAGATAATGGTTCACTATATAGAGAATGATTTAATCTAAAATGATATGAATTTTTTTTTGTTAAAAGCTACTAGCTGCATTTAAAAAGAAATATTTTGAAATACAAATAAACCTTACCTTTTGATTTGTTTTGTTTTCTATTTCTTATACGAATTTTCAATGGATTTAAATATTTTTGTATATTTACAGTTAGTAATTTAAGTCAAAGGAAATAAATCTTAGATAAATAGAAACAAATATATATATATATAGAGAAAGTGACGATGGACTAATTCTTGTTATTTTATGAACATAATGGGAAGAAGACTCCTCTTAATCTTCTATGACCCCACTATAAATTTCTCTCTAGGTACACCTCCAAGAAACAATCTATCCAAACACTTCACAGCTAAATATAAATTAGAACCCAGGACACAACAGAGACGAATTATTTTCTCTGCTCCGAGTTTCAGGAGAAGTTATTTTATTCTGTCGTGATGACAAGGAATTCCATTTCTTGGTCTCTTATCACTCCCTCGACTTCCCATGAATACTGAAATGTTTCAGGAGACTTTCAAAATAGTTTATCTTATGTCAATGATCATAGCAGTTGGAAATAAAATAGTTTTTTTTGGTGCAAGGAAACACGTGTATGTAAAGATCTTTGCGAAAGAATTCGACATGTTATTTTCGATAGTATTGACGCATTTTCTATTGACAGAAATATATTAGTACATATCGACTGAAAGTAGATATTGTATGAATGTTCTTCACTGTAAGAGTTCACTTAGATACTATTTGGATATTTTCGAAGAGAAAAATGACTTTATATTCATAACTTTCTTAATAAAAAAACTTTTTCAGAATTTAATTTTTTTTATAATATTTAATTAAACTATTCTAGAATATCCGAATCGTTGAAATCATTGAAATGAAAAATGTAATTCGACCGTACACTGTTAATTCATGTAAGTTGGTATATGTGCGAAATAGTTTGAAATATAATACAAACAAATGATATGTTAACCAATAATAGAGCAGTAATTAGTAGGGTTGTGACAATATGCGTTTAAAATCATAGATTTTGAAAATATTATAGACGGGGAGAAATAAACAGCTTTGAATTGTTCTAAATCAGCGGTATATAGTATTCGATACCATTAAATATCGTTTCGTCCATGATATTCCTATGATTTTAAACGCATAATGTCACAACCCTAGTAATTAGGTATTTACGTACCGAGATAATCATGTAGGAATAAAAATAAAGTAATGGGTCTAGTTATTGATAATGACTGAGTATACAGTACAATAATTAATCATTAATTTTTACGTAAAAAGTTCCTCAAAGTGATAAATCCCTATAGTTTCACAGACCATTACTGAAGAAACAATATCCTGGCAGAGTAAGTTGATGAACACTTATTTCAAATAATACATCAACGTAATCCGATATAGACATTTTATTCGATGGAGTTGCGACAGTGAGATTATTTTCTAGCAGCAGCTGCTGCTTCTATTTTTGTTATCCTGGTCACGTAGAGGCTTCCTTTCATCAGCATTAGAAGGACACTCTTCGTATCATTATGAGAAACAGGAGTAATTGAGGCACAATACAAGTAGGTTTTTTCAGTCTTTCCACCAGACTTTTTACTAAGCTCCTCCTACTTTTTTTCGAGAATATTAGAAAAAACGATATAATCATTATTTACTTTAGTTGGTATCCATGATCCCGTCAGGT
>CANNZV010002069.1:0-115254 GCA_947561585.1 Caprella mutica | reverse complement strand
GTCGATTAATTTTGGTAAAGTGGATATTATCGGGGACATACTGCCCTTTGAACCCCCCTGCCAGGTCATTGAACAATCATGATGTGTGCAGTACAACAAACTAGAGGATACAACAAACTACATAACGGCCATTTATGTTGAAGCTTTCAAAATAATATTCATTCTTATATAAATATAATAATATTACTTTGAAAAACTAAACATAAGTGGCCAGTGGACATTTCAAGACAAAGTAAAATTTAGTCGACGAAATGTCTGCACTCCGTGTGCTACTATCCACAATATCTGTTTTCAAAATATATAGTTTAAAAAGCATTGTAAATATAAGTCAATTCCATTAATTTAATTTTCGTATTTATTATTAAAATCTTTGTTAGCTAAATGGATTATTAAAAGAAAGATTATTCTGCAGTAGAGTGTGTGCAAAATTGAATAAAATTTTACCATTTTAAAATAATTGTCATTCTTTTAACTCCTAAATTGTCTAAACATCAATATAAATTATATACATTATAAGTATAATATTTAATACCTAGAGTGTTAATTTTGTGTAATTTATCATAGTTGAGAAGGTTTTTCGTTTGAAATTAGTAAAGTAGAAAGTATGATTAATGTTTGAATTCAATTCTATATAATTAGTGCAACTAATAAAACCATATCAACCAATACTCAATAATTGCAAAATACAAATTAATAGCAAAAGGACATTCAAAAAACAAAGTCATCATTCAATTCATTACTAAAGAATACATCAGTTTTGTGAATTACTGTTGTTCTTTTTGTTCTTCTTCTTCTTGACGACATGGAAAAGAGCTCCCTGGGGTGAGACAGTCTCCAAGCAGTTCTCACAAGTGAAACGCAGTGAAGGTAGAATCTGCTCCTTTTCAGCCACCCTGTCATAACCAGCAGCAATGTAAAGGGAGTGGCAGTTGTGGCACTGAAAAGCCTAACCAACGTGAATCTGCAGCTTGCTGGTCTCCCTCATGTCAACATATGTTGAGTCCTTCTTCCTCATGTCAACATATGTTGAGTCTTTCTTCCTCATGTCAACATATGTTGAGTCCTTCTTCCTCATGTCAACATATGTTGGTTCTTTCTTCTTCATGTCAACATATGTTGAGTCTTTCTTCTTCATGTCAACATATGTTGGTTCTTTCTTCCTCATGTCAACATATGTTGAGTCCTTCTTCTTCATGTCAACATATGTTGAGTCTTTCTTCCTCATATCAACATATGCTGAGTCCTTCTTCCTCATATCAACATATGTTGGTTCTTTCTTCTTCATGTCAACATATGTTGGTTCTTTCTTCTTCATGTCAACATATGTTGATTCTTTCTTCCTCATATCAACATATGTTGAGTCGTTCTTCCTCATATCAACATATGTTGGTTCTTTCTTCTTCATGTCAACATATGTTGAGTCTTTCTTCCTCATATCAACATATGTTGAGTCCTTCTTCCTCATATCAACATATGTTGGTTCTTTCTTCTTCATGTCAACATATGTTGAGTCTTTCTTCTTCATGTCAACATATGTTGGTTCTTTATTCCTCATGTCAACATATGTTGATTCCTTCTTATCACGACATTAAGATTCTTGGCCAGGAACTTCCAAACCGTTTCTCTTTGCTAATTCCGATTCCCAGTGCTCCTTTCTCTTGGATTCCTCCTGATTCAAATCCAAGTGACCGTAAGAAACTCTCTGTTTGCATTTACACTAGAATACTTTAAGAATCCTAATATTCTGGTGAGTGAGGGGCAGGACAAAGGTGTCCCCGATGTGTCCCTCAGAGGTCGGTAAGATCTTCCTCCTGTTCAACTCCTGACGAAGGATGGCATCAGCCTTAGGACACTGCTTGCTGTGGTCCTCTAGGTACTCTATCCAATCCTGAAAACTTTGTCCACACCAGCACTCTGCTTGGAACAGCTTGGAGCTGCCTTCTTCTACCTCTAGCTAGGAGGACATCACCATCTCTTCATCAGTTTCGTCCTGTTGCCTCATCACTTCACCACTCCTCTCTTCATCACTCTTTTCTTCCTCTTCATCACTTTTCTCGACATGAATGCATAGCATTTTCTTCATCAAATTCTTCATCTTTTCCGTTATTCAATCCACGATTGTTGTTGTTTGTTATTTGGTACAATGAGTGGTAGCAAAGATACGCCCCGTGTCAATATTTATATAAAAATGTCAATAATTAGCGCAGTCTTTTCATTCAAATAATAATGTTATGTAGGATGAAGAACTCAACAAGAAGCAGTTTGAATTTTCCCAAGCTTTCAGAAATCTTCGTGATTTCCGTCTTCAGGGGTAACATTTATTGAAAAACAAGTGAATTATAATCTATCTACTCGTAATCATGATACATATTCTAATTTATAATTTTTTTTAACATTTCAATTTTGACAATCTTATTAACTATAGGAACTATTTACTAAGGAACTTCATATGCTCTATTTAAAGTGTTATCCTATCCATGCGTATAGTACGATTCTAATTTTCTCCTACTAAAAGTATGCTAACATTGTTACAATATCCTAACATTATCAAAATCTAAACTATGGCCTGTATCTCTATTATGCTAATATATCTATGACTATTCTACTCTCTTAACTACATTAGATTTATGTTCCTTAATCCTATCACCTAACATTCTACCTGTTTCTCCTACATATTTACTATCACAATCCTAACAATCTATCTAATACACTACATCAATTTTACTCTCCTTATCTAATCTATTCTTAATTCTTATAACCTAGTTTCCTATAGTATTATTAGATCTATTGCTTAACATGATATCAAATGGTTTCAAAATCCTTTCGCTTGTTCCTTTTATGTATGGGGTTACAATATATCGTCTGTTGCTTCCCCCCAGGTAGCAAGCATTATTCCTGGGATATTAAGGAATAACCCTGGGAAGAAGGATATACGTATTAATGGGATATTCCCTTAATATCCCAGGAATAAATCCTTGCTGCCTGGGCCTCTTCTTCTATTCCTTCTGACTGTTATTGGTTTTGTATGTCAAATTTCTTCTTATTTATCACTCTATTAATTTATTTTCTGGGATAATTATTTGATATTAGATCTCTCCTCATTTTCTCCAGTTTATTTTCCAATTATGAGTTACTACAAATTTTGATGGCTCTTGTTACTAATGAATTGATGACTCTTATTTTTTGAGTCTTGGAATTGGAGGAGAGATCTAGTATCAAATAATTATCCCAGAAAATAAATTAATAGAGTGATAAATAAGAAGAAATTTGACATATAAAACCAATAACAGTCAGCAAGAATAGAAGAAGAGGTCAGCAACAGACGATATATTGTAGCCCAATTCATAAAAGGAACAAGCGAAATAATATAAAGGATTTTGAAATCATTTGATATCATGTTAAACAATAGATCTAACAATACTATAAGAAACTAGGTTATAAGAATTAAGGATATATTAGATAAGGAGAGTAAAATTAATGTAGTATATTAGATAGATTGTTAGGATTGTGATAGTAAATATGTAGGAGAATCAGGTAGAATATTAGGTGATAAGATTAAGGAACATAAATCTAATGTAGTTGAGAGAGTAGAATAATCATAGATATATTAGCATAATGGAGATGCAGGCCATACTTTAGATTTTGATAATGTTAGGATATTGTAACAATGTTAGCATACTTTTAGAAGGAGAAAATTAGAATCGTACTACACGCATGGATAGGATAACACTTTAAATAGAGCGTATGAAGTTCCTTAGTAAATAGTTCCTATAGTTAATAAGATTGTCAAAATTGAAATGTTAAAAAAAATTATAAATTAGAATATGTATCATGATTACGAGTAGATAGATTATAATTCACTTGTTTTTCAATAAATGTTACCCCTGAAGACGGAAATCACGAAGATTTCTGAAAGCTTGGGAAAATTCAAACTCGTACATACACTTTTAGGATTAATAAATAGGTATTTACAACGAATAAATTAACCTTTTGGAATATAAATCATCAGTATTTAGTCCGTTTAAATAAAAAACAATGGTGAAAACAAATAAACAATCATTCCTTGAATATTCAATGAATCTATTTTATAGTATATTTATTTAAATTTAACCTAAAAGTATTATAAAAAAGGTTAGGTGAATTGAAATTCATGAAATGTAACTAATTCCAATATTAAATTCGAAATTTTTATTTACAGTAAACCCTCGTTGAAGACAACCTCTGACTAAACAAACCATATATTAGATAATTAGACCAATTAAAATATTCTGAAGCTGTTGTACAGGAAAAACCACTTATAAGACAAAACACAATGTTTGTCAACTGAACCTGACAGTTTTTCTATTGTAAATATTACAAATATTACTATAGGTTCTATATCTCTCTCTCTCTTTGAATAGCTTATTATATTAATCTTTCGCAATTTTATTTTTTTATTAATGGCAGAGTCTATGGTAAAAAATTGATGTGAAGAGTTACAGAAAACTAGATACAGTGGTGACTATGCTCATTCTTGAAATGATAGTAGTAGTTTATTTATATAATAATTCAGACAGATTTTGATTTAATTATAACGTTCTATAAATTTGCCAATATATCCCATCAACTGTACCGACTTACCAAATTATTAAATAGTATAAAAAGCCCAAAATAAGATTTTTCATCATTTTAGGAATTTATGATATTTTAGGACTTTATGGCATTTTAAGGACTTTATGGCATTTTAGGACTTTATGGCATTTTAGGACTTTATGGCATTTTAAGGACTTTATGGCATTTTAGGACTTTATGGCATTTTATAGCTTTTATGGCATTTTAGGACTTTATGGCATTTGTCCGTGCTCTAGTTATGATAAACTATTCTAGAGAGAGGAAGTGTTGCAGCGATTGCAGGACGCTAAGGAAGACGGTGTAAAACCTTATTTTGTTTCAGTTATATAATTTCTCATTAAATTTTGTTTCAGTTATATCATTTATCCATTAATCTGACGCTAGATTGCCAGTCACGTGCCCCAAAAATAAGGATTTTAGCGTCCCGCAAGACGCGATATTATTTTGGCTTGGGAGAGGTATGCTGCACAGCTCACTCCGCCTTGAGTATATGATTTGCGAGGGTTTTACTGCTCTCTCTTGACATTTATCTTTATTCACAACTATACCCATATCAAATATCGTCATGGCTTGCTCTAATGAATGTTATCTAATTAATTATAAGATGAAAACACTTCAATCGCAAGATGTTATGAGTGACTAACCTACGCGCTATATTATTTAAATACAGGTAATGCATTAAGTCCTAAAATGCATTTTTAGGTCCTAAAATTACTTTATAGGTCCTTAAATGCCTTTTTTAAGGTCCTAAAATGCCTTTTTTATAGGTCCTAAAAGTCCGGGCTCTAATAATAATGTTACCCACTCGTGTTTTCCTTACAATAATACACGTAATTTATTTTTTACCTCTTTTCAAATCGAAACAATATTGGAAAATGAATTTTTACATCTGGGGTGAATTACGAATTATCGGTCAGTTTCATATCTTCGGTCATATAAGATAAAACTATATTACAATTGTAATTTAGGTAAATTCTATTTTAGTTGGTATCTACAATAAAATTTAAATAACAATTGTAATATCGTTTTTTCTTATACATATGACCGATGATATGAAACTGACCGATAATTCGTAATTCACCCTACAGTATACTTAAATAATGGTATCGGGAGTCAAATTAAAGCTATTATGTTATGCACAAATGTTGCATTTCTACTATATTAATGATAATAAGTTAGGTATTCAAATAATAATTAGGTGTTAATACAAATTATGCATTGTGAGAAAAATGTCAAAGTTCCGTAAGAGCAGCTCACTATGTGTATATATTTAAAACTATTCTGCTGTGTGATGTTATGCGATATAATATTCATTAATTTTTGAATTCATAAAAAATTAGTTTTCAGTGTAAAATTATAATACTTCTCAAGAATTTCATTTGCAAAAATTGTATGAAAACAGCATAAAAAAAGTTTTATCGCGCGACCGCTCATTATAACACACCCTGCCCCACTGAGTGTATATAAAGATGGAGGTAATTAACGGGGCCTTTACACGGTAAGTGCTCAGTGCCACTTTGTGGTGACACTGTTCTATGCCACGCCCACTCTGCTACTTGCCCCACCCTTTTTGACAAAACTTGATGGTGACCAAGCTATCGCTCTAAGAGCGAACGCTCACCACAAAGTGCCACTGTCTGTCAGTAGCGATTGCCAGACAATCAACAACCCCTTTCATTGGCCTAGTTAAAGAGCACCCATGCCTATGGAAAATAAAATCTAAAGATAAAACACTAACAGTGTTAGTGTTTAATAGCATATTAGATACTAAAGTGTCAGTGCCCACCAAAGCACATTCTGCTCGTGTAAAGGCGCTGAGCTAATTGTGGATAGTGGCACTGACCAGTGCTCGTGTAAAGGCCCCTTTACAATCGTGTTTTAGCTTCTTAGTGTAGATTTAGAAACGAAGGAGAGTACACGTGTGTGCGTCGCTCTCAGACCTGACTGAGTAAGTTGAGTAACGGTTCTCGTTAGCACAACAGCTAATGTTAACTTACACATTATTCTTCAAAATACTTTAGGTATCTGATCATTTTGCTCAATAATTTTCTCATCTATGGACATTGATGTAAGAAGATTAATTGATGAATATTTAGGCAACAGATGCAATGTTACTGACTTAAATAAGCGTTGGGTGGAGCGCGTACTAGATGCGTGCACTCTTCCTCGTTTCTCAAACGTCACCACACGACACAGCGGAACAACAACAAGACGCCAAGGAAGCTGTTTTGACTGAAGCGAAGAGAGACAAGGAAGCTCACTTGACTAATTGCTAACAACAAGGTGTTAACACGATGGTCCCGCTCATACGTTGTTGGTTAGCCGTTACACCGCTTCCTTCTACTAGTACTTCCATGTGTGACACTGCCCACAGATCATTGAATATAGGAAGATGTTTCACTGTTACGTGGACGCTAGTGGCCAAATAATTATTTAACTGAGAGCGTATCAGCCAATCAGAGAGAGGGGTACCGTGACGTCACATATGTACTAACAAACGAGTATATGTACATGTATATAACGGTCAGAGCTACATTTTCTTTTACTACCAATAAGGGGAAACCAAAGCAGTAATGTAAATTTTAATTTTCAGAAAAAAAGGTTAATTTAAGTTTAATATTTTAACGTTTATTTATTATAAATAGAAAACAAGAATCGAAGTCGGAACTAAAATATTTCAAACAAACTGAATAGTGACTTATTAACTGTTCAGTCTCAACGCCATTGTGCAAGTCTTTAACCACAGATTGTAATCATGTTTTCTAGACAAAAACAACCGATCTTTAATGCATTGATACAACTATTGATAAATGAACATTTTCGTACATTGCCTAATTTCTCACTAGTTTAATATATATGAAAGATACAATAAATATTAAATTTAGTCACAGACTACAGAGCACGTACGCATGCTAACGATATTGCATCAGAAATAAACCGACGCTCCGCGGCTCCAAATTCATACTGAACACACGTACAAAACATGTACAGAACAGAAATAATTATATTACTTAAAAATATATTATTTTATTATCAGTTTAATATCATAAATAAATATTTTGATTTTAAATAGCATATTAAGTTAAATACCATTCTCTTTATGTCGTTTTTGAATAATTAAAAATAAGTAATGTATCAATCGTAGGCAACTCCAAGTTTACGTCACGGTACGGACGATCCCGGTGCCAAGTGTCGATAGGAAATTGAAAATACTGTAGTGCGACATCTTCCTATATTCAATGATCTACCACAGACCATTGAATATAGGAAGATGTCGCACTACAGTATTTTCAATTTTTTAGCGACATTTCCATCGAAATCGTCCGTACCGTGACGTTTACTTGGAGTTGCCTACGATTGATACATTACTTATTTTTAATTATTCAAAAATGACATAAATAGAATGGTATTGAGCTTAAATATGCTATTCAAAATCAAAATATTGATTTATGATATTCAACTGATAATAAAATCATATATTTATAAGGAGTATAATTATTTCTGTTCTGTACATCGTTTGTACGTGTGTGTGTTAAGTACGAATTTGATGTGTCGGTTTATTTGATTATTTCTGATGCAATATCGTTAGCATGCGGTCGTGCGCTGTATTCTATGACTAAATTTACTAATTATTTTATCTTTCATTAAAATTAAACTAGAGAGAAATGGGCAATGCACGAAATGTTCATTTATCAATTGCACCAATACATCTAAAGTCGGTACAAGTTGTTTTTGTTCAGAAAACATGATTAGAATCTGTGGTTAAGATAAGACTTTCACAATGGCGTTGAGACTGAACAATCACTATTCAGTTTGCTCGAAATATTTTAATTCCGACTTCGATTCTTGTTTTCTATTTTATAATAAATATTCGTAAAAATATTAAAATTTAATTAACCTTTTTTCCTGAAAATTAAAATTTACATAACTGCCTCGGTTTCCCCTTATTGGTAGTAAAAGAAAATGTAGCTCTGACCGTTATGCAAATATACATATACTCGTTTGTTAGTAATATGTGACGTCACGGTACCCCTCTCTCTGATAGGCTGATACGCTCGCAGTTAAATAATTATTTGGCCACTAGCGTCCACGTAACAGTGAAACATCTTCCTATATTCAATGATCTGTGACACTGCCGGCAGATTGCGATTTGCTAAAGCCCCGTCCAGACGCTCCGACGCGAATCTGGTGTTCGCGAGCAAATTTGTCCGCGATATGAAAGGCAAATTTGTCCCCGATCACAAGAATCGAAACTGTCAGTGACTTTCAACATGTTGGACAAATTTGTCCCCGAACAAGTGTTCGCGACTGTTATTTGAAAAAATATTTGTGATATATGGAGTAAATTTGATAATCACTTTCATTTTAGATATTCATTATTTAGTAGTCTATATTTATATTATTTGATTGAGATTTTGTAAATAAATTTAAATACATTTTTGTATTTTTTTTTTAGAATAAATGTGATTAGTTATTTACTATTCTACATATTAGTTACTGACTAGGGTAAGTTCTGAGTTATCGAACAGTTCCACCTTTTCGGACACGTACCTATTCTAAATATTATAGGTAGCTATTTTAATTATCATTTAACTCTCATTATAATCATTAGTTTTCCTTTCTTACTTTTTTGTAAATGTGGAACCGTCTCATAACTTGGTACTTACCCCTATAATTAGGTATGAATTATTTGGTTGTTTATCCTAATTTTACTAGGTAAGTAGGTACCTACCTAACTAGTAAACATACAGTCTTCTATTTACCTACCTATACGTAAAACGTACGTAGATAATGGAAATTTAAATTTTGATAGACCTATCCTGATCTACGATAACTTCCACTTTGCGAGTACTAGGAGTGTCTGATTACCGAGACGTTTTTCTAGATAGGTACTAGGTATTATACTATAAGTAACTCAGGTTAGATATATACTGTAGCGAGCATAAGTTAAGGGACAGTAAAAAAAAGTTCAACATTTTCGTTTATTGCAAAAGAACTAGACAACGAAAATACGTGAAACTTAATAACAATAAAAGTACACATACTGTGGGTATGTGGTAGAAATATTAGCAAAATCAAACAAATATTTACCAAAATATTTAACTATTGCCATCAGAGGACGAAAAAGACAGCGAGCAAAATTTAAGGAACAGTTATTAATAAACGGGTATAAACTGAATAATCTTAGTTTGAAAGACTGTTTCAATATATTAGATTGTTACTTAAAGTCATCAAATAATTGGAACAAAACTAACGTCGTCTATTTTCTTCAATATAGTCCTCTATTTTCTTCAATCAAATAATAATGTATAAGTAATATAATAATGACTTGGTAAATGTTAAATAACTAATGAAATATTTTCAAAATGTTAGCTCTAATTCAATTCATTTATTATTAAATTTATACCTATAAAGCCTTTGTATAAAAGAGTCATTAATAAAGAATGAAAATAAAAATAAAAATTGAATCTTGATTACATTTCAGCCTTACTTTTATTAATAATCTATACTAATAATATAAAAAGAAGCCGTGTCACAACATGGGTTAAACAGACAGACTCTCTATCAACCGTACCTCATAAAGTTGGTGAAAATGTAAATTATGACACCAATAGATAATTATGAATGATAATCTATAATAGTATTAAAGAAGGTCAGTCGGTGCATCCGTTACAAAGTAAATGAATGAGAGAGTGGAATTTAAGATAGTTGACTTTTATTCAACTGTTTTATGTTAATATTTCTTATACATTATCTTCTTTTCCTGAAACCAGTACAGGCAGGTCTCGTTTTAAGTACACCCCACTCTAATAAAAGTGGTACTTATTCCGAAACATGATTCGAAATAATAGTCGTTCGTAGACATAGAAAACGGAGACATTTTTTGTGATTACTTCACGGTAACTAAAAAAAAAACATCAAAATTATAATCCAGATGAGGTTATTAGAAGCAATTTATATTTTCGAACACGTAAAATTCTATATAATTATAGTAATCATTATTGAATTTTTATTTCAATTGGTATCCATGATACCAATTAGAATAAAAGTTAAATAGTAATAATTTATTATATTTTCTTTTCTGACGTGCCCGAAATTGTAGAACCAACCAATAACTTGGAACTTAGTACCCGACTGCTAAAAAATTCTCGAAAACTAATAATTAAAGAATATATGAAAATGGAGAAATATAAATTACTGTGGTGATTTTAAATTTAAATAAATCTTGAATCACTATCGGCAGAATTCCGTTGAAATAGATTGATATTTTGTCAATGATTTACCATTTTCAATGTTTATAGATTACTGTTTAATAAATCTAGAAAATCAAAATGTATATATTTGTTTGAAATTCTGGTTTTACTCATAACACCTCGTGAACACATACTATTCAACAATACTTAACTATTATCTATGTGTGTGTGTTTTTGAAAGGTATTAATTAAATATATTAAAAACTTTAATAAGTATGTTAGGGCTGTCCTGGCTTGTCAGTTTAATTATATCTGCTGTAATTTCTTAATTACTCGTTTTGCAATTATTTGTACAAGTGTGACCGATGAGTTACTTGTTTCTTTTCGAGGACTTCTTAACAAATCTTGCTGTGTGGAAGGTTGCACCATCGTGTAATAAAATGAAATGATAATGTTTCTTTCTTCTTTGGAAATTTCTATTATTGGAACATTCTGAAGAAAACCTGTTGAAGACAATCTGTTGAAGATAGTGTTTGAAAAACAGTTTTTCTTCTCTAATTTGTATTTTTTCAGTTTTTTTTTCTTCCGAAAATATGATTTTTTTCACAAATGCATGTTTTTGCACTTTTTCTCCTGATTCTTTATATGTAAATCTTAAATTACCAAATAAAGTAATTATTTTGTTGTTTCTAACATATGTTATCTAATTGACCTCTGCAGAAAGCTGAAATTTATGAAAGACTGACCACAAGTCTGCCGTGCTGGACAGTGCTGCTAGTCTGTTGCACTTACACAAACACTATAGTTGACTATATTGAATTAAGTAGTTATTAATATCTTCAATTTTTAAACGATTTGGATACTGTCTTTTCACATTATTAAACACAATTTGACAAGAAAATGTGATAGACAGTAGGATGCTCATATTATGAGTAATTATTCCAATAATTAGTATGTCAATGTTCTCTACAGACGTATAAGATGAATGAGTGTGCCAAACTGAGCACACCTCGCTAGTCGCTTCGTACCGAAAGACTAACATCATCCATGTAACAGTACAGTACCAAAGATACATTTTTTTCTTATACTAGCTACATGTTATTTATTATTTAAAGTGTATGATTATTCTGTTTCTGTTACATATCAAATGGAGGTCTTTATGAAAAATTAAATAATTTTTTTTAGTATAATTATTTTTTATTCAAACAAATAGCACCCTTTGCAGTTGATACAGGACCGGGGCCTCCCTGATCATACCTTCAATACTAGTTTATATACAGTAAATTTAGAATGCTTTAATGCCCAGAAAAGCACTAAGCTTCAAGGGCAGCTTCAAGGGCAACCAAATTAAAAAATATATTAAAAAACATACATATATATAACGTACATAACAATTCATATCAATCTTCATGGCAATCAAATAAACTTATATATACTAGAATGAAAAATTTGAATGAATTCTATGTTAATATAGGCTGGAAATCAACAAATATGAGCCAAATTTTTCTAGGATCAGAAGTTCTGCGAAAATTTTAGCTGTAAATTGGCATATAGTTTGCCAGCCTCTGAAATATGGAATAGGCAGTGCTGAAGAATACTAAATTATCCAAGGTATATTAACTACAAGGTAGAGTATTGCGCAGGTTCATATCAAGATGATTACAGTTTTGTTGTGAAAGACGCTGGCTGGTGTGCGGCCGTGTGCCCCATGATAATTATTTTTACATAGAAACAAGGTCTGTTATTCATTCTTTTTCGAATAAAATGCCTTTCAACTTGTTTTTTTGACTAAACTGGCTGTATTCAGCATTGTGAAAACTTTTCATATATTTTTTAGTAAGGTTTAATAGGGAAAAACGTATTGTTTTTCTTCAAAGTACGTTTATGTAAGAGCTGTCGATCCTGTCTCTTCTTATCCTGTCTATTTCTTCCTAATTCCTACATTTTTAGAAAACCTAAATAATTTAATCAGAACAATTACACTTTTTTCATTGCATCCGCACACAGCACAAACAACCATGGCAAAAATTCTTATATACAAATAACTAATTAAGTAGCTGTATCTATTATTGCAGGGGCACACGGCCGTGTGTTCGTATATGCGTATTTGTTTATGCGCAGAGGAATCTAAAATTCGTATCAAGGCGTAGCATACCTTGTTAAGTTAATATACCTTGAAATTATCACTTAATTAGGTATTTCAGTCGTAATTAACATACTAGGTAACTTAGTTAACATAACAACACAAGAAGAAATGTTGAATGCTAACAAGTAGGTTAATGTTATAAGATAATAAGTTCATAATTAACTCTTAATTCTTTGGTGCCTACATTTCCTGGCAACTCGTTCAGTTAAAAAACAGTTTTATATACATATATATTATGATTGATAAATTCACATAAATTTGATGGCAAATAATCTGGAACATTCATCAATTTACATCATAGAAAACATAAGGCGAAAAAAACATCATGAAGAGTGCAATGGCATAAAAACCAAAGAAAATATGTTGCGCCATCTTTATCCATTAATTTTAGCGACAGTAATTAGATATCATAGTACCACTTTTAACAGCTCATTGAACTATAAACGCCATGATGAGCTGGCCTGATAAACTATAGACGGCCATGACTTATATCTATCTAGTCAGAAATTCTGAATATGATTGGAGCCTGGACCAAGTAATGAAGTATGGTAATACCCAAGTAAAAGAGTGTGGCTCTCAGACTCTCCATTTCTCTCACCTGCTCTCCAAAAATAACCACAATTATTATATATACTCTATATATATATATTATATAATATATAAGCATATTGATAATAATATACAGTCTTTCATTGTTTGTGACTGTGATGGAAAAGTGTAAAGTCGTACATTTATTTAAGGTTTTAAAATCCATCCATAGCTTAACTCTCACTCAGTATAGGTGAGTAATTAATAGATATTTAGATTTCTATAATTATTATGCTACATTTAACAAACAGCAATTTTATGCTCTATGAAATATTTTAGGTAGTAGCGTACTAAGTTCCAAGTTATTGGTTGGTTTTACAATTTCGGACACGTCAGAAAAGAAAATATTATAATTATTATTTAACTTCTATTTTAATTGGTATCATGGATACCAATTGAAATAGAAGTTAAATAATGATTATTATATAAAGATTTTTAAGTGTTCGAAAATACGGAACCGTGCGATAACACGGAACTTACCCTAAAATAGGACATGTTGAATTTCTGAACAAATTGCTTCTAATAACCTTATCTGGATTATAATTTTGATGTTATTTCTAGTTACCATTAAATAATCACAAAAAATTGTCTCCGTTTTCTAAGTCTACGAACGGTTCTTATTTAAAACATGACTCGAAATAAGTACTACTTTTATTAAAGTAGGTAGTAATTAAAGCGAGGCTTTCTTGTAGTTTACTCCCTGCAAATATAACATACAGACATTATTTGATTATCAAACAGAATTATAATTATCCTTATTAACTTTTCGCTCATTAAAACAATTATTTAATTATTATGCAATGTTTATTTTGTTAGAAATAAAATGTAATTACATTTTGCTACCAGTGGTTAGTAATGCCTAGTACAGTGAAGATCTTAATTTAAAATGTACAGAAATCGTCATAATTATTGGCACGGTATGGGAAATTTAAGTTTTCACATGATGTCAAAAAGAAGGTAAAAATTATAGAAAGAAATAGTAAATCCTATTTATTTACATGTGATAAAGACAATTTGACTGTAAAGAATTTGAAACAAAGAATAATCAAACTGGTACAGCATAGAGAATCAAAAATTGCTATGACAGAATTTTTGGCACAGTTAAACTAATAATCAATTGAGTCCCCCTTGAGTTTCAAAACTGATTTTAGGCGTTTATTTTAATTTTCAACCAGTTTAGTGCACTATTGCCCTATAATTTTGGTCCATACCTCATGGCCAATTGAGTTCCAATTGAGTCAGATTTTTGGGTTCTTTCTTCATAACGTTCAGCTTCAGAAACCTACAAATTTTTTCGATCGGATTCAAGTCTGGGCTTTGTGATGGACACTCCAAACAGTTGATTTTATTACTCTGCAACAAATTTTGTGGTAATTGGAAGCTATACTTTGGATCATTGCCTATATGAAGCTCCAACGACGTCCCAGCCCTATCTTGATTGCAGACTCTCGAAATTTTTTGAACTTACATTACCTGTTATATAAAATATTTCAGGAGTAACTTTGGTACCTAATTTATTTTTTAGTTTTCAATTAAGCCATTATCGCCTCAACTATAGTAAATTTTATGATCATGCAGGTGAAATTGATTTAAAAAATGTATTGTAAATAATATATTTACAAGAAAGGAAATTCAAATAAATGTTACAGCAGATATATATACTAGATATATAATTAATAATTCAGAGTAGATCTATATTCAATAGATATTGGAGAGCTCATTTTTGCAGATATTCTTACATATTATTATATGGACGCAACAGTTAGGGTCGGTATGAGATGAACAGTTTAGATTTTTACATAATATAATAAATGTATTGTTGAGTAAAGTAACCAGTGACCAAACGGGTATAAGATGCTGAACAGTTATTTATAAAATTCGTATCTCCTCCAGACTATAACCCTTGTATATTTGACATTAACTAAAATAAATTTGATTCATTATAGCCCACCCATATTTTTGTCACCAGTCACCACCCATCACTACCATTCCTTTTTCTAAGTGTATGATTTTAATCCAGTAATGTTTGAAGTATGGATTAGGAACAGTTTGGAAACTTCTTAAATTTGAAATGATCACTAGAATTAACATTGGAAATAAATAGAAATTTATCGTTAATACACTAGCATAAAGAGGAATTATTTGTTTTCAAAATTGAACAGAATGATATATTTCAGATAAAGCCACATACGTAATAATTGAATTGAAAAATCAATAGCTCATAAAATTTCTGACCTATTCATTGTTCTACTCTATTTAATAGCACAATCTATAATTTTGTTATATTAAGAATTTTAATGCAGTTGCACAATTTAACTTTAAAACTATTATAAATTATTGAACTTATGTTGTATAGTCCTATAGTGTCGGATAGGGTGTCAACGCGCATACCCATTTTATGGGGTAGCACTCAGCACCTCTTATAATTTTAAAATAACTTGTTCTAGCTTAAATCTGATTTTTCCATCATTTCAAGCATCTTCTTTTCTCTCATAAACATCATGAAGCACCATTATCCTATTAGTATAGGATCAAGATCAAAACGATCTTAAAAAATTGCGCTGGTGATATGAAACTGAAACCGTATTGTATTTTGTGGTAAGCTGAAACCATGGAGAAAAATCAATTTTCTCGATAAGTTTTCGGTAGAACTGAAACCGTATAGTATAGTTTGTATTAAAGCTGAAACAAGGGAGAAAGTTTAATTTTCTATGAAGAGTTAGCGGTACGTGAAATTTTAAAGAGAATTAATGAGGTTCGATAAAGGATCGAACAAGTTAATTAAAGAGTGTTATGAGAAACCAGTGTGATGTGGATTAAGAGTTAATAACAAATATCGCTAGTGCGATTACAGTAACTTCTATGACACTGGGTAGCACAGTAGAGATGTATGCATGTTATTAGTAAAGTCAGTATATCTATTGTACCAGTGGATAGAATAGTCGAGATTGCTATTTTAGAAGATTAAATGTAGCTTTTGACGGAATAGATGCCAAATGGTTATCAATTTATCTTGCACAAAAGCAAAAATGAATTTTAAGATAGCAAACAGTGTTGATAGTTCAAAATGTCATTTCAATTTGTCATTTGATCTCATTTCAATTTATTTACTACATGTGAAACAACTAACCTAGCCAATTATGTTGGTAAGTTTTTGTGCATAATATCTGATTATAGGTGTTTGATATTTTCTGTGTTATAAGTTATTATCTATTATAATGTTTTAGATAAATAATATTCACACTCTGTAGTTTCACATGTAGTAAATAAATTGAAATGAGATCCGAAGCCTAGAACATTCTCTTATATAGTGACCAAACATTCTATGACTCATGTTAAAAATATTGAAACATTCGAGTGCATTAAATGTTTATAATCAAGAGTTGATGACATAAGCCTACAAGATAGCTTCTACTTATTTTGAAAACAACTTGATAGTTGTTCGTAACATATTAATTCAACAAGTTAACATTATATGGTTATTAAACTGCATTACCATCCTAATACTCTGACTGTATTTCGAATGCTAGCGATTAAGAAACATAAATACAAAACATCTCTGATGAGACTCTATCGATTTTATTGCGTAGCTAATGTTTATACTTCTAATAACAACAAAGATAAGCAAATCATTAGATTATAAAAACATGGGAACATCTAACAGTGAAAATCTAATTATATTATAGATTGAAGATTGAATATACAATAATTCATATATAATTCATTTAACTTATTTTTTTTATTTTATTGTGAGAGTAATTAATTAAGCTATTTTATTACAATATATCTATTATATTTTGAGAATATATCACTACACTGCGGTATTACAGTGATGATCTTGTGTCTTTTTGAGTTGTATATATCTATTGTTTTATTCAGTGCCTCCCCTTAGATAGGAATAACATTGTGATTATAATCTTAAGAACGAAAAAGATATAACACAATTATAGAGTTAGGTACAGTAATTAAAGAGTATCTCTAAAGGATACAAGTTGATACTCCTAGGTATAATCTATAGGACAACCAAGATTACATTGGTTGCCGGTATGGGGAGGCACTCAATAAAACAATAGATATATAACTCTAAAAGACTGTACTTCAATACACGTTACTACACAAGATCATCCCTGTAATACCACAGCGTTTATAACTGCTCGACTTGTTCGTAACTATATACTATAGGGGCACTTTAGCATACCTGCGAACTAACTCGATCATTCTACAAAGCTTACATGTATAGTGACACACTAGTGACGTATTAACTATATCAACACAATCTTACAGTGAACACGCAATTCTCTATCCTGTGAGCTATCTCACTAAACTGTGCAACTTTAGCTTTAATACATGTATTTTGCTTATATTAATTGTCAGACTAATATTAAACAATCTGTTCCTTACTCATCAAATAACAATTTTGACATATTCTGAAATGATTAGAAATTTGTTAAAAATATATTAATAAACATTTTACATCATATTTTAATTTCATAAAATATTATCAAGATTGTGTTTTTTAATGGGATTATAGTGTTGGGTTTACTGACCTCTCGAAATTTTTCCAAAAATTAACATTGATTCCTTTCAATTTTTTTTTTAAATTAACATCCATCAATTTAAGAAAATATTTTATGATTTCCCTTTCTTAAACACTGTAAAATGTTCTTCGATCTTAAACTTTTAAGATTTGAGGACCTTTATAATTATTTTTTATTGAAATTTATTAGATGCGCTTTATATGATGATGTTGGTTTGTTAGGTAGGTATTTAAGCAAGTTTTTACCACAGCATGACCATAATACCCGAACTTTTAAATTTATTTTACCTCCAGTTAGACTAGAAGTAGAAAAACGGTCTACTATTTTCCAAGCTATCAAGCTTTTTAATGAATCCCCTACTTTTTTAACAAAAAATGTCTAATTATTCTTTTAAAAAGCTGTACAAAGATTTTATTATGGAAAAATACCATGATGATTTTATGTAGTTATGATAGTCATTTTTTTAACTAGTCAACTTTTTCTTACTTTGTATATTACCACAATGTAACATTTTAACTATTCTTACTATTCCTATTTTATACTTTTATCCCTCAAGTTTTTAACTTATACCGGATTGCTCATTTTATACCATTTGATATTATCTGTAATTTGCTTTGTGTTGAGTTTAATAAATAAATAAAAAAATTGATCCCCTTACGATTTCGAGAGAATATTCCTGGAATTAAAGGGAATTGGTTCATCCCCTACCGAATGTTTTTTCATCGAATGTGTTTTCGACGAATGTGTTTTCGACGAATGTATTTTCGTCGAATTGACCTAGAACCCGCCAAACGTACATAATACATATGCACTGTATGCTAGGGAATATTAATTTCGGTATATTATGTCTGTTCTGAATACCCAAGAAGATTCCAGGAAAACTTATATTTAGTTTTAGTTTTGTTCCCTTGGGTATTGAGGGAACAAAAGAATATCATTTATATTCCCTTGCTAACAAAAGAATTTTTTGTTACCTGGGAATATACTTTAAAGGGTGGCCGGAAAACTGCCAATCGGAAAACTGCAAGGTGGAAAACTGCCATCTGGAAAACTGCCATCTGGAAAACTGCCAATCGGAAAACTGCCATCTGGAAAACTGCTGAAGCGAAAAACTACAAGGTGGAAAACTGCCTGGCAGAAAACTGACAGACACTTACTGACAATTTAATGACTAGTCAATAATAACATTTGAATTTATGAAAAAATCCGTTTGCCCTTCGTTCAGGGGACATTCATTTCTACTTATTACACAAAACAAAAATAATAGTTAAATGTAGATAAATTAAAAAAAAAAATTTATACATTATTATATAAATAAACAGAATTAAATCAAATTAAATATAGAAATTAAAAACTAAAACCATTCTTCTAAAATACTAAGAGAACAAACAATGAAATGATTGTATTTGGCACAGAGTACAATTTCCTTGTTTACACAACGTATCTTTACATTATCAGTTCATAACGGGTTTAGTGTCTAGCTACAGCAAAACCTTGTAGTAGACCAGCCTCCTAGTAGACAAACCTCCTATTAGACCAATAAATTTTTGAAACTGTACTGGAAAAAAACCTCGTAGGTACTAGACAGAACACGATTTTTGTCATCTGAAAGCGATTCTGGTAAATATTATACAAAAAGTAATAATAAAAATAATATTTTCGACATAAATCTCTCTTCGAATGGTATATTTATTATTTAACGTATTATTTACTGTTATTTTAAATAAAACGTGAAAATGTTTAACATTTTGCTCATTGCAGATTCTGTGCTAAAAAAATTGATGAAAAGAATTAAAGAAAACTTTTTTTACTTTTCTGATTTCTCAAACTGGTAGATCGCAGTTACAGTTGTTCAAAAAACGGTTTTAGCTTCATGCTATTATGTTCATATCTATTATGTTTATCTGTGGTTGCAGTGCTTCACATTTAACTTGTTTATTTGCTCTTAACCATATTAATAATGTATTCTAGACCAAGAAATAAAGGTACTGGAACAGTTACAGGTGCAACAAAAAAAGATTTTTATTGAAATTAAATTTACTCTTTTGAAGAATTTGTTAATGGTATGAAGAGCAGAGATATTGCCAAGTTGTTCAATTTGTCAGTGCATACAATGCCGAGACTCTCAAACAGAGTATTGTTGAAGTCAAAAAACCCATGTTTGAGAAATCATAATTTTTTTAATGAAATCATACAATGACAGGTTAAATAATCTAAAATGTGCCAATGAATAAATCTCTCACCATTAAGCCTAGTATTCAATTTATAATTCATCCAAGTTTCTACTACATATGAAATTAATTTTGTTTTACATGTCTAGAGTATTAAAATAATATAGTATTAATTATAATTCAAATAAAGTGCATCTTGTTCTTAAATGTGTTCATTTCCACTATTGTTAGGATTTTCGTCATAAAATTCTTAATAATCAAATAGAGTTATCGAATTAGCATAGTCACCGCTTAATTCTTATGCAAAAAACGATGTTGGTCTAGTAGGAAACAAGTAGAGTCAGTTTCCTATTAGACCAAGTCAACTTGGAACGTAACTCTGGTCTACTACGAGGTTTTGCTGTAGTTCTTTTGGTGTTTAAAATTTGAGAATTGAACTAGTATTCATGCTCAATATTCGCTTATACTCATTATAAAATAACTTCGGCCGAAGTTTGTGAAATACTTAGAATTTGCAACCCAACGGTTCTAGGAATTTTCGACGTTGGAAAATTTGCCGGTAGGAAAATTCACCGTGAGAAATATTCACCGTTAAGAAGAAATTATATGATATAAGTATTCAAAGACAAATAAGTATTGATAAGAAATATTGATAACTATAAAGTAGCTAAACAAATTTGTTAAATAACGATACGACTGAAAATTGTAGATAATTTTAGAATTTTTTATAAGAATTTATTATTGTAAATATTAATTGTAGTTGATTATGTAATATTGTATATCTGATAAAACCATGATGCCTAAAATTAATGTTAATTGTTCATATATGTAATTATATTCTAATCGGGTCTAGGACAACTGCCATGCGGACAACTGCCATGCGGATAACTGCCATGCGACAAACTGCCATGGTGGACAACTGCCATGCGACAAACTGCCATGTTTTTTTTACGAAATTCGAACGGGTTTTTGAATTATTCGATTTTTAAGTTTTAATGGAATACATAGGGATTTAATTCAAATCGCTAAATACATTGTAACATACGAAATAAGTTAAAGAATAAAATTGGCATTAATCGTATCGAAAAAAAATTTCCTCACGAAAATAAATGATATATTTTGCACGATTGGAAATATAATAATTACTTTTAATATTGATATTAATTGGTGGGAATATGAATAAATATTAGAAATAAATTATATTTAAAATATATTTAATGAAATAATAACGAATTTTACGCTATTATATTAATTAATTCAAATAAATGGAATATCAGTTGCTACCTATATATGACGATTTTATATCTTCTACTTCAAGCATTGAACTGATCGATGTAGCTAATTGTTTTAATTTTTCATAATGTGATTATTTGAATAATGTTTGTAATATGTAGTTAATTTATACAGATATCTTATATAATAATGTATGATCTATAGTCTATACGACTGTATTCTACACAAATTGATGACGTCACGGGACGGAAAATTACTCTTTACTGGTACCTAATTCTTATGAAATCTAATGGAAACCGGGTGTGTAATGTATATGTATGAACAAACACAATAAATAAAGTCCTTATATATATAAATATATGCACTTTACCGTGCATTTTGCACGGGTACCCACTAGTCTTATAATATAATATGCTACATCTGTCTGTATGTGTGTTACTTGGAGCAATATTACTCACAAACGGTTAGACATAGAGACTTGAAAATTCACAACTTTTTAGAAAGTCGTGTCGAATTTAACGTGCTACAAGTATTTTTCGAAATTCAAACGGGTTTCCGAATTATTAACAATTGATTTATAATGAGATAGATAGGAATTAATTCGACATACTTTCCACGATATTTTCGGAGACTATCCAACAGAATGAGCTGAAATTTTCTGGAAACATTCGGCCTATGGTCCTACAGATCTATTGATTTGTTTTAATAATAATTTGAATTTTAAGTTTTAATGAAATACATAGGGATTTAATTCAAATTGAGAAATACATGGTAACATACGGAATAAATGGAAAAATAAAATTTTCATTAATCAAATCGAAAAAATATCTACAGTATGTAAAAACGGGTAAACAATAATGACTTCGTTAACCATTTTTCGAAAATCGAAGTACTTTTCGAAATATTACGAAAATTAGAAAATGAAAAATAAAATTCTTACTCTGGTTATCATTTTTCCTAACGAAAATAAATGACAAATTTTGCACGATTGAAAATATAATAATTAATGTTAATATTGATATTGACGGGTGGGAATATGAATTAATATGCAAAATCAATGACTTTCAAAATATATTCAATCGAATAATATCAAATTTACATAATTACATTAATTTCCCTAAATGAATAAAATATTAGCTGCTACCTATTATGTAGGGTCGGGAGGGGCGAATACTTGCGCAGTAGCACACGGGGCGAATCTTGCGCACCACATGTTAAAAGGGCTATGAACGTGCTAGCACAATAAAAAAAAATAGTCATAGACGAGCTCAAATATGTAGTAACACCGTATAAAATTAAAACAGCTTACAGGCATTTATTCATAGATAAAAAAAATCACATTTAAGACCATATGAAAAGTACCTCGAAGAAAATTCATTTTACCGAATTGCCCAAAAATATAAATTTGTCATAAAAATATTTCTATTGCAGATAATGACCTGAAATTTTCAGTGCATGATGATCATTGACTTAAGTTTCCTCAGTTAATATTTCAAGGTTCTTGAGTTTTCAATGTTCTACCTAGTACAAGACTAGGTCCAACACTCTGGATGAAAATTATACTAATCTTCATGGTATCATTATGAAACTCAAATTCTCACATATTTTTACCTTTCTTGAAGGATTGAAATACTGGAAGATTCCAACGACTAGGCAAGTTAAAATTCCACGTACCCTATTAGATGTGCGGGAAACCAATTTGCTTCTATATTTTTACAATCGTAATTTCAGAGAATTATAATGAAAATATCTAAGTGTAACAGTATTTTGAACAACGTTTTAGATATGTATCTTAAATTGGTTATATATGCTTTATTTGACACCTAAAAAGGTTTATTACCTTCATAGATTGCGTAAGGTTATATTTTAAGCTGAATTTTGTGGGACGATCGATTGACTAATCTCCAGGAACCATCTGGTAAAATTTTAGGAGCCATCCGGTCAAAGTTCAAGGTCATTTATAACTCAATAATTCAATTTTTTTCAATCAATTGGTCTTAAATTTGATGAGATGATTGGTCAATATTATGTAACAGTTTGGTAAGTTTTTGGAAGCAATCGGGTCAAAGGTCAAGGTGATTTATAACGCAAAATGTATTCAACCAAATTAACTGAAATTTGGTGGAACAGTTGATAATTATCTAGGTAGGAACCAGTTTATTAGATTTTAGAAGCAATCAGGTAAAAATCAAGGTCAAGGTAATTTATAACTCAAAAGTATTCAACTAAATTGTCTGAAATTGGGTGGGATGATGCTTCAATATTCAGGAACCATTTGCTCATATTTTGGGTGCGAACAGGTTAAAGGTCAAAGTCATTTATAAGCGGCGGCAAAGGTATGCGCTCTATGAAAGGTATTTTATATATTTATAGTTACATAATATATAAATATTATAGTGTTATACTTAAGATAAACTAATATTACAAGCATAAATTAATCCTGAATAGAAATTAACATTCATGACGTCACACCTACATTCTACAAACTTTACATAAACAGGTCGAAAAAAGTTAGTCTCAAGTTTTGAATTTAATTTTTTATGATTTTATACACATTAGATTTATTTCTAGTAACTATCTAGACAGTCAATAGTGCTATTTTTCACTATGGAAAGGAATTAATATGGGTGTGCAGATATTCGCCCCTCTCGCGCGCAAGAATCGCCCCATCAATGACATTTTCAATTGCGCACTGCTTTCATCAATAACTCAGATTATACTAATGTTAATTTTTTTTCATTTGGATGGTGTATAGGAGGCCTTGTTTCGCTTCTTCGTGTCAAATATTAATCGTCTATCTGCAAAAACTAAGTTGTAACACCCAAAAGTTTTTAGTGCGCAAGATTCACCCCTACCGACACTAACCTATATATATGGTGATTTCATTTCTTCTATTCCATTCATTGAACAGATCGATGTAGGTAATTGTTTTAATTTTTCATAATGTGATTATTTGAATAATGTTTGTAATTTGTATTTATTTACACAGCTATCTTATATAATAATTTATGATGTATACGACAGTATTCTCTTCAAATTGATGACGTCACGGGACGGAAAATTACTCTTTACTGGTACCTAATTCTTATGAAATGTAATGGAAAACAGGATGTGTAATGTATATGAAAAAAAAAACATAATAGGTAATGTCTTAAATATTACAAAAAATATTTGGTAATATTTTTGCACAGGTTCCCAGTAGTTAGCAAAATGATACAGAATTAGCGGAATACAAATTTATATAGCAATAGTAATATCAAATTCATATAAGAAATGTGTTTTTTTTTATCCAAGTCCAACAGAATGTTCCTTTAAAATACATTAAAATTGATTTGTCTTTCGGAAAATTTGTCCTTCGGCAAATCAGTATTTCAGAAGTTTTGTTTTCGGCCAATTTGGGATTCGGCACAAATGTATTCGGAGAATCCGTTTCGGCGAATTAGTTTACGGCAAATTCGGTTTCGGCCAATTCGTTTTCGGAAAATCAGCCTAGACCCATATTTCACATACTGTGCTAATAATTATGAAGATCACTGTAGTAATTTTGTTACAACAGAAGTTGTTTATATTAAGGGGGTCTTTTCATCAAATTTAGAGAATATTACCAATTTTCTTTCTTGCTGAAAATGTCTCTTTTGGTAGTGAACTTTCATGTTCCAATACCCCCGTCCCTAAGGGTCCAAAAACGGGTCTAGGCTGATTTTCCGAAAACGAATTGGCCGAAACCAAATTTGCTGAAAACTAATTTGCCGAAATGGATTTTCCGAATACGTTTTTTCCGAATCCCAAATTGGCCAAAAACGGGTTTGCCGAAATACGGCTTTGCCGAAGGACAAATTTTCCGAAAGACGATTTGTCGAAAACCAAATTTAATATATTTAAAAATAACATTCTGTTGGACTTTGGTGACCAGAGAATTCGCCGTGGGAAATTTCGTCGTCGGAATTTTCGCCGCCGGAGTTTTCGCCGTTGGAAAATTTGCCGTTAGGAAAATTCGTCGTTTGAAATTTCGTCGTCGGAATTTTGGCCGCCGGAGTTTTCGCCGTTGGAAAATTTGCCGTTAGGAAAATTCGCCGTTAGGAAGATTCGCCGTGAGGAATATTTAAATAATAATGTAACTGAATATATTTATTTCTATATATGTTAATAACTATATGGAAATAATATATGACTAAACATATTATATTCCTATTTATTCCTCATATTACTTTAGAATTGCAGTAACGAATATTTTTATGGATTCTAAAATAGAAATGAATGGAATTTTGGTTTAGTGAGATCACATACACTCACAAGAGAGATATTTTAAATGTAGCATTATAAACAGTGTAGGTACTACCTTGATATATTTGTGCCATGCACAATAATTCAGATTTCAAGAGGTAAACCGTACAATGTAATACCGAATAAATAATAAAAAATCAATAATTAGGTTGGTATGAAACCATCAATAACTCGGAAAAGTACAATGATTAGAAAAGCAGAAAGCTTTATCTTAAATTCACAATATTAAACACACAGGAACACTTAACACATTTAAGAGGAAGTGACGTAAACCGACTAGGATTAGCCAAAACACTGCTGACTATCACTAGTGATCTTATTCATCTTTACTAACCATTTTTTAACAAAGAAATTAGCTTCGACTATTTAGTCAACCAATCAAAACACTACAAATGTTATACAGCGACCTCTTGTCACACAAAATTATACGATTACTGATTAAAATATAAATTGCATATATGAACAGTTAACATAAATTTTTAGCATCATAGTTTCATCAGATATACAATATTACATAATCACCTACAATTAATATTTACAATTATAAATTCTTAAATTAGTTATTTAACAAATTGGTTTACTTTATCAATATCTTTTATAAATACTTATGGGTATTTGAATAGTTATGTCATCTATAATTTCTTCATCACGGCGAATATTCCTCACGGCGAATTTTTCTAAAAGCGAATTTTCCTACGGCGAAAATTCCCACGGCGAAAATTCCGACGGCAAATTTTCCCACGGCGAAAATTCCTAGAACCTTGGGACCTTGTAGTTCTCATCATTATATCTTATGCATAAAAAAAACACATTTCTTATATGAGTTTGACATTACTATTGCTATATAAATATGTATTCTGCAAATTCGGTACCATTTTGCTAAATTCATATATCTAACTGTATATATTAAATATTAATATGTATATGGCATTACCAATAAAGGGTTGGTAGAAATCAATCTCTTTACCTGAAACAAATTTATTCATGCAAGTGACACTATCGTTGAAGCTAGAGGTATATTGGGAAGATATAAACATATCTAATAGTTATGTTATTCATTACTAACAATTTTATATTTTAAACACAATAAATGGAATAAATATTAATAATGTCAGTCACAAAACACCTTCTGTATGGTTGGTATACTATTAACAACTGAATAAAAAATATGCAGTAAACATGGAATATTCACAAAAATGAATAAACGCGCTAGAAACACGCAATCTAAAAACGACCAAACGCTCAAATGAAAGAAATGCAACATGCTCCCATAGCTGACTGGCTGATTCTGACTGAATAAAGCTTAAACGTCTTTAAAATAAGAAAAGACAAAGAATCATTTAGTGGTACAAAAATTAACACAATGATTAACGAAGAGATAGAATAATTAAAGGATCATTTAGTCTAACTTAGGTTATGATTTCGTTGTTTCGTTTCTTTTCTGTAACTTTTGTGTAACTTTACATTCTGTTTTGAATAAGTCTTTCGGCGAATATGGCTTTCGGCTAATCTTCACTTCGGCGAATCCGTTTTCGACAAATTTGGGTTTCGCAAATTCGTATTCGGAGAATCCGGTTCGGCGAATTAGTTTTCGGAGAATTTGGTTTCGTAAAATTCGTTTTCGGAAAAACCGCCTGATACCCCAAAAATAGGGTAAAGGGAGTGGAAAGTCATGATTCCTTTTTAAACATTCGAACAAGAAAAATATGCATTTATATCATTTGTAGATGGCAAGATAACAAAAAACACCATTCAAACTACATCCACAGTGATAAAATTGACATTCAGCCTAAATTTTTTCCGTTTTGGGCTCTTTGTTAGATGTGAATTTTAAACCTATAATTGAACAGAATTCAATTAATTTTCCCACAACAATAGAAAAAAAGAACGTTTTGAAAAACTCGAAGATATTCTAATAAATTAATAGAGAAATATTTTCATTTTTTAGATTTTTTTTTATCACAGTTCCAAACCGAACATTTAGTGTTACACACTTACTTTACCCCAGCAATTATTCCAGAATTAATCCGATATTGGGTTACGTTTAATTCGTTGCACTGGTATAGCACATGTTGGTAATAGAAATGCTATACAGGTAAAGCTCGTACATAGGACGATCTCAAAACAAACATTATCTGTTCTATGACCCACGCATCTCTTACAAAAACCTCTCCAAATTATATGGTTTGACAAATATTTTAATCGTCTAATATGTATCTATTCATAGATTCATTATATTCAGAATTAATACAATTTACAATCAACAATTAATGTACAGGTGTACGGTGTACCCCGCTCTTATTACAAAATCGAGACTTACACTTGCAGCAAAGCGGAAATAAGTGCGAGACATGTCCCAAAGTTACATTTTTATAATTATTATCCATAAAGATATTCTACTTTCTATGTACAAAGGATCGAAGAAAATATTGATTATAGTAATATTTTAATTTGGAGTGACGTGAAAAGAGTGATAAATATTTTTTAATTATTTAAAGAAGGTCTGCTTCTTCTGGTTAGGTTAGGGTTAGGTTAGGTGGCAAAAAAAGTGGCATATATATATATATATACAATGTATATAATGACTGTATAACATAATTTTTATATTTTATAATTATTTTAAAGTTAAATCGTGCAACAGAAGTAACAATTCTTAATAATGCTAAATTACAGATTGTTCTATTATATAGAGTACGATATTGAATAGGTCAGAAATTTTATGAGTTTGGATTATACGATTCAATTGTTACGTATGTGGCTTTATCTGAAGTAAAACATATAACTCTGTTTAATTTGAAACAAATATATACTATTTTTAAAATAATCAGTTTTATCGTGAAATTCAGCTTATACACTACTGGCCAAAAATCTGGGGCAGTTTATTTTATTTTAATTTCTCCATAACTTTCAACGACATTAAGACTAAACTCACACATATTGTAACTACCTCTTATATTGATACTATGTATTAATTACAGTTCATTATAAAGGAAAGAAAAAAATTATGAGCATTTCAATTTTTACTTTGAAATTGAAGTGGCCAAAACTGGAGGACAAAACAAATACAATTTGATTATAACAGAATTAAAACAAAAGAATACAAAAGTTTGATGATATTCAATCAATATCTGGTGATCAACCCTTTATTTTCTATCACTGCAGCACACCTTCTAGTGCAAGATTGAATGAGATCACGACATTCATCACGTGAAATTTTTGCCCATTCTTCTTAAGTTTCACCCACAAATCATTAGCATTGACAGAGTTTCTGGCACTCATACGGTTCCCTAAAGTAGACCCTAGGTTCTCAATAGGGTTTAGGTCAGGACTTTGAGGAAGCCAATCCAAAACATCGATCCACCTTTTGCTCTTTCAGAAATTCCATCACATGCTTAGCCTTGCGGCATGGGGCGTTATCCTGCATGAAAATAGGGTTTTAACACTCAGAATTTCGAAGTATTGGGATGACATGATCTCTTAACAGGTTCTTGTATATTGTTCCATTACCTCTGGTTTTTAGACGAACAAGATCAGTCGTTTCATCCCAAGAAATCATCGCGAACGCCATTACGCTGCCTCCACCAAACTTAACCGTTTTCTTCGTACATTGTTTATTTAACCTTTCACCAACAAACCTTCTTACAAATTTTTTCTCGTCAGATCCAAACACATTAAACTTACTTTCATCAGAAAAAAATACATTTCGCCACTGGTCATCTGTCCACAATACATGATCTTGAGATAACCTTAATCTGTGTTTCTTGTTCTAGTTGCTTATCAAAGGCTTCTTCTCTGGTAATCTTTCAAAACAGACCAATATCATTCAGACGTCTTGTTACTGTTTAACGAGATGCTTTGATGCCAGTCATGGTAATCCGACTGAGACCCCAAGGGTATGGATAACCATGTAGTAACTTTATTGTCGTTTATTTTCTCATAATAACAGGTAGTTACATTTCACGCAATGCCTGCGAATAAAAAGAACAGCCAGGTACTAAAAACATTCTAAAAGGTATACGTATAGAGTAATATAGAATATAAATGAATATAAAAGGTTAAAATTTTACTGGCTATAATTTATCACGAGCTTAAGAAGGTATTTATACAATGGCAAAGAGAGAACTAGTTAAAACTTCCGCCGTCAGAGGTTACTGACGGATCAGAGGTAAAAAATGTATCTAGTTAAAAAGAACTAATAAATCTCGCTAGAATACTACAAAAATGAAACTGCTCATATATTTAAATGGAATAAAAATGTACTGGATGATTAAAATTATCTCTGGCTGCCGCGACACTCCCCCAGCTTGAGGAATTCAATTATCTTGCTGTAGACGGTAGACTTCTCTTCATTGGGAACCAACAGAACTGTATCTTGGATACATCTTTTTAGTCTTCTCGGACCTCTACCGCTCGACGCCACCAACAGTGTTACGCTTCGGGCTAATCCGTCATTGCTAGGTTTTACAGATTCTACACGAGCAATTGGCCATTCATTTCGATTTGCAGAGTCTCTGAGGAGAACCACATCTCCTACTTTCGGTCGTCTACATTGGTACTTCCACTTGTTTCTGGATTGCAAGGAAAACAGGAAATGGCGACGCCACCTCACCCAGAACTGCTCAACTAGGTATTGGACCCTTCTCCAACGACGAGGACCATATGCTAATATGCTCTGAGGGGTATACTCTTTGAGAGAAGGTAGTCGTGAGGAATTTTTCATGGTCAATAACATCGCAGGAGAGATGGACACTGGGTCACTAGGGCAAGAGCTAACCTCGTAGAGTGGAATTGAATTACCAACAGCAGCACATTCCTGGAACAATGTGTACAGTTCGTCTCTTGACAACGTGTGAAGGCGTAATTGTTTTAAAGCTGCTGGGGTGGATAGCTCCCAAGAACAATCAAATTCTCTCAACATGTCTCTGACCGATTTCTCTGGTACTCCTAACTCTTTCATCATTTGGTTGCGAGCCCCAGTAAAGTTCGTCCCATGATCAGATCTCAAGTGATAGCAAGGGCCTCGCAATGCCATGAATCTTCGAAGGGCAAGACGAAGAGCAGTGATTTCCATCTTTGTGAGGGGCTCCATGTGAATAGCCCGAGTCACCAAGCGCGTCAGTAAAAGTGCCCAAACCTTCTTATCTGATTTAGTACGCCTCGTGTTGACACCATCATGGACTGCAAACGGACCACAAACGTCCATGCCAACATGAGTGAACGGAGGGAGCTCCTCTAATCTGTCAGCAGGAAGACTTGCCATTTGCTGAACTTGAGTTTTCCATCTCAGAATCTTGTACAGGTTACACTCTTTGAGCACCTTATCAAGAGCTCTACGGCCTCTGTGAATGTTATACCCACTCTGCAGTATCTTGCCCATTGTTACGTGACGTCCCGAATGAAAGGAATTCTCATGACAGTCACGAATAACCATCTCAGTCACAGGTCCACCTGTAGGCAAAAGAACTGGGTGCTTCTTGGTGAATGGTAGTTGACTGTGTTTCAACTATCCGCTCACACGAATCACACCTGAGTCGTCAAGAAATGGAGCAAGAAAAAAGACACTGAGTGAATCTGTAAGGAAGACATTTTTAGAAAGAGCATATATCACATCAGAATAAGCCTTGAATTGTGCGTGCCTAATCATTAAAGTCTCAGCCTTTTCCTGTATTGCTAAGTTAGACACAGTTTCTCTATTTTTCACTTTATTTAACAATATATTACAGAATCGCAACACTCCAGATATGACTCTCTTAGAGAGCTTCCAACTTCCTAACTTTAATACTCTCTCTGAAACAATAGACGAAACAGAAACGTGTTTCTGCTGGAATGAAGAGGTGCACATGCTTCTCGATTCTGTCAATAATTCAGGCAGGTCTTCGGGGTGATCCATCTGCTGGTCTGGTTAAAAGAGCTCCTCTCCTTCAAAAACTCTGGACCTTTAAACCATATGGAAGATGACAGGGACTCAGGGGTTTGCCCCTTGGTTGCAATGTCTGCCACGTTATACTTCGACGAGACGTATTTCCATTGGCTAGGCGTAGATAGCTTGAGAATTCCATCGACACGAGATGCCACATACCTCGAAAAACGCTTAGTTTCGTTATTCAAGTATCCAAGCACGATTCTACTGTCTATATGGAATGTGGTGCTACTCACGGGTCTTCTCAGTTCTACTGCTAAATGATAGGCAGATCTTGCGGCCTCAACAGCAGCGTTCAGTTCCATTCTAGGTATTATGGTGGCCGCTTTTGGAGCCACTCTAACTCCACCACACAGAAGAGACAGATGTACCAGTCCTTCAGGATTGGTTGCCTTCAAATATATCACATGACCTATAGCTATTTCAGAAGCGTCAGCCATAACATGCATGTCAAGTGACGAAATTGTCCCAAAGTCCTCTGGGTTGAAACTTCTCGGAACAGATACTGGTTTCGCGCATTTCAGCATGAGAATCCATGTTTCCCATTTATTAACCACAGACTCCGGAAGGTCTTCATCCCAACCCAGTCCCATAGACATTATTTTGCGTTGCAGGAGTCTTCCGGTTAGGACCACAGGAGCGAAAAAGCCCAATGGGTCGAAATTCCCATTAACAGTACTCAAGCTCAAGACTCCGAGTGTAAGGGTGGCACTGCACATTGTATTCTAGCTTGAAGCTGTCCTCTGCAGTACACCAAGTCAGGCCAAGTGTCTTCTGACTTGAGCAATCGCTTATGGTGACTGGATCCAAGTTCCGTGCCAGAAGTCCCTTAGGGAATGCATCAAGAATTTCTCTCTTGTTTGACGCGATCTTGTGCAACTTTATTTTGTATTTCTGTAACAAAATCACGGTTTTCTTCAATACAATCAACGCCTCTGAAGTAGATTCAGATGCACCAAGGGCGTCGTCAACGTAGGTGTTATGACGTATGAAACTGCAAGCAGCCTGATAAGTTTCATCTTCGCCTTCTGTAGTGTGATACAATCCAAAAGTAGCAATTGCAGGTGACGATTTGTTGCCAAACACGTGTACTTTGGCTCTATACGGAACCAAATTCATTTTTTCGTCATTTTGGTCGAACCAGAAGAATCTTAGCATGTCCCATTGGTCCCTCGGTACCTTGAATGAATGGAACATGCACTCTATGTCTGCTGCTATTCCCACAGGTCCACATCTGAAACGTGTTAGCACACCGACAATTCTGTTGCCCATGTCCGGTCCCTGAAACAAACAATCGTTAAAACAAACATCATTAAATTTAGCACTACTGTCAAACACCAGACGAACTTTATTTTTTCTTTCTTCATTCACAGGAAACACCGGAATATAGTTAGTTTCTACTATCTTATCACGCTCTGCTTTTGGAACTTGTTCAACGTGATCACAGTCGAGATACTTCTGGATAATCTCTTTACATTGAATTAACTTAGCGGAGTTTCTCTTTAGACGTTGCAAGGTATTTTTAGTCCTCATGTACACTGCACCTTTATTGAAAGGGATGACTTTATCCGTCTTGAGTGGACGGGGCATCTCTATGAAGCCCTTCTCCTTTGTAAGGTTTGTAGACATTATACCGAGGAACTTTCTGTCCTCACGAGAGAGACCTGGCTCATCATCATCTACCCGTTCTCTGAAAATACCACCACTCAAAGACCTACAGGAGATACCAGCCTCAAACTCCACATCAGCGTGGAAATGCTCGCCCCCACACACAGTTCTTAATGATTTCATACACGAGGTGGTAAAAGAGGCACAAACTGGACCCACTACAGACTATCCAAGTGGAGTTTTTTGGGCATATGGCACACGTGATCCATAACTTCTGGTGTTATGAACCTCCCACAGTCAGACCCAATCAGCAACATCACCTCTGCTTTACTATCTATTCTGGGAAATCTCTTTGCAAATTGCTTCAGGTGGCTGTAAGATGCAACAGTCTCTGGCGAAGCAATCTCACTTCAAGTATCAGGGATTGAAGAATGAGTTAAGAGAGGTGGGAGGGCTATCCATTTCCCTTCAAATAAACCTCTCACATGGAGACCTTCTACTCTTTGTCCTTTCATAGACATCTTCATATTAGTCATTGTAGTTAAGGAATAGTTCTCTACTGGCAGGTTTAAATAAAAAAACTCTACAATTCTTGGGTCACAAAAGCTACTGTTACTTTGGTCATCAATTATGGCTGCACAGCGCATGAGTTTCTTTGAGTTACCTAGCCATAAATCTACATAAACAGTCTTCGAACAAACCCTAATATTCTGATCTATACAAAACTTCTGCACAATTAGACCTAAATTCAGGTTTACTTTTCTGTGGCTTTTTTTTTTTTTTTTTTTTTTTTTTTTTTTTAAAGGCCCCCTGCCAGAAGAAGCAAACCTTCTTTAAATAATTAAAAAAAAGCTATTACTTTATTAAGACAATGAACATTAAAAAATGAAAGATAAGCTTCTCTGCTCTACGACCATGGCTCCGACCATCGCCAATGGTAGTGGCCTCCAACCGACTGTGAGGTGCCTATAGCAGGTCACAGGGCAACACCCAAACTGCGGTCATCATACTTCTCCTTGACTGACGTCAGGATACTGAAAGCATTGCCCCTCTGAACTGCCAAACCAACTCTCTGCTCTAACCAAAAGGTCTCTCTCACATCATCAGTGACGTCGGTAATGCGACGGCCGATTTCAGTAAGGAGTGCGCCTGTCGTTTCACCATAGCTACCTGCCGTTTCCACCGCTATGGGTTCGAACCGATATCGAATGCCAAGAGCCGCATATTTGCGTCGCTTCCTCCCCTCCGCCTCCTTGGCTGCGCTACCAGGTGACAATGCCGAGTCGATCAAGTGAGACGCCGCGTAAGTGGCTTATCATTGAATCTGTTATGCCTGTTCATGAGTTTATCCTTATGCATCAATACAGAGTGAGCACCCCTACAAATCTTGCATTCTATACTCCTTGGGCAGTCCTTAATGAGATGTTCACCTAAACAGGTGTAGCATAAATTCTTATCTTTAGCAAATTGTTTTCTATCATAATGACTTATCTTGTTAAAGGTATTGCAGTGCTCCAGGTTATTCTCTCTGTCTCTCTGGTGACTGTGGCCCTGATCACTCTTTCTCTGGATGGAGGTTGGGGCAGGAATCCAGGGGTACTCAGCTCAGATATGTAACCCTCAGGGTACACAACAAAGTCTGTAAAATTGGGAGGGGAATTAGCAAAGGTCATTCTATTATGCCACCTATTGCGCCACTTAACTATGAAATCATCAAGCAGTTTTTGCCAGATCATTTTCATGCCACTTTGCAAATCAAATATTTTTAATTCATGACAATGAGTCATGTTAGCTAATACACCCTGACAAACTGCTAAAATATCCTCCAACTGTAATACATTATTATTTCTCTTTACATGCACAATAGCATCAATTTTTGTTAACAGATTCTGGGCTACCAAAACACTAGTCCCAAAACGCCTTTCTATTTCCTGCCAGACCTTTTTTAGAGTTTTCAAAGGCTCATGAGAACTAGAATCGATCAACCCAGGCACTACTTAATTTGGACGTCCCAAAGTATTTGTCTTCAAAACAAGAAGAGAATCAAAGGCCTCTGTATCAGCCTCCCTTAATCTTACACTAAATAGGGTATGCCAATTCAACTCCACTCTACGAGGTTAGCTCTCGCCCTAGTGACCCAGTGTCCATCTCTCCTACGATGTTATTGACCATGAAAAATTCCCCACGACCACCTTCTCTCAAAGAGTATACCCCTCAGGACATATTAGCATATGGTCCTCGTCGTTGGAGAAGGGTGCAATACCTAGTTGAGCAGTTCTGGGTGAGGTGGCGTCGCAATTTCCTGTTTTCCTTGCAATCCAGAAACAAGTGGAAGTACCAATGTAGATGACCGAAAGTAGGAGATGTGGTTCTCCTCAGAGACTCTGCAAATCGAAATGAATGGCCAATTGCTCGTGTAGAATCTGTAAAACCTAGCAATGACGGATTAGCTCGAAGCGTAACACTGTTGGTGGCGTCGAGCGGTAGAGGTCCGAGAAGACTAAAAAGATGTATCCAAGATACAGTTCTGTTGGTTCCCAATGAAGAGAAGTCTACCGTCTACAGCAAGATAATTGAATTGTCGCGGCAGCGAGAGATATTTTTAATCATCCAGTACATTTTTATTCCATTTATATATATGAGCAGTTTCATTTTTGTAGTATTCTAGCGAGATTTATTTGTTCTTTTTAACTAGATACATTTTTTACCTCTAATCTGTCAGTAACCTCTGACGGCGGAAGTTTTAACTAGTTCTTTCTTTGCCATTGTATAAATACCTTCTTAAGCTCGTGATAAATTATAGTCAGTAAGTTTTTTTTATATGCATTTTATATGCATTTATATTCTATATTACTCTATATATATACCTTTTAGAATGTTTTTAGTACCTGGCTGTTCTTTTTATTCGCAGGCACTGCGTGAATTGTAACTACCTGTTATTATGAGAAAATAAACGACAATGAAGTTACTACATGGTTATCCATACCCTTGGGGTCTCAGTCGGATTACCATGACACATATGTACTTCACGAGAAATGCTGGCAGCTGTCTGAAACCTATCGTTCAGTTCCATCTTCTTAATCGCTCGATTTTGTCTAGGAGAAGTTATTCTTTAGGTCTGCCATTTTCTTAGGTGGTAAAATTTTCCCTGTATCCTTGAAATCTCCCGACGGCACTTTCCGACAGCTTCAAGTCATCAGCTATCTTCCGTATTGATTGAATCTTTCCATGAAGTTTGATATTGATTTTTTGACAGAAGAATCAATTTTAGGTGTCATGTCGATGGTGGGACCGGCTGCAATGACTATAAAGTAATGTAATTGACTTATTCTTAATTTTTGTACTTAGAACAGTGGAAAAAAGTCACTACACAGTCCAGAATAAATTAATTTCTTTCTTTTGTACCACGGTTTTGGCCACTTCAATTTCAAAATATAAATTGAAAAGCTTAAAACTTTTTTTCTATCCTTTATAACGAACTGTAAGTATCAATATGAGAGGTAGTTACAATATGTGTGAGTTTGGTCCTAATGTCGTTGAAATTTATGAAGAAATTAAGAAAAAACTAAACTGTCCCAGATTTTTGGCTGATAGTGTAGAATCCACTGTAGAAACCCATGGCGCATCATGTTTCATAATATGACCTTTTCGTTAATTGTATTTACGATAAATTTATATTTATTTCCAATGGTAATTTTAGTGATTATTTCAAATTTAAGAAGTTTCCAAACTATTTCTAATAGATTAGAGTCATCCGCGTAGAAAAAGGAATTGTAGTGGTGGGTGGTGACAAAAAATTAGGTTGACTATAATGAATCAAAATTATTTTAGTTAATGTCAAATATACAAGGAAATACGAACTTTATAAATAACTGTTCAGCATCTTACCCAGCAAACATAGTCGTGTCAATTATATTCCTAAACGGTTGTTTTTCGAGCAATGTCTTTCGAGGAATTGTTTTCGAGCAATTTACCTAGAACCATATTGAAGATATATTTTCCAAAGAAAGTTAAAATATCGAACTGTATTTACTACCTACTTCTACTTTATTACATATAGTGCTATTTACGCTCTGAGGCATATCAATTTCATTAATGTTATATATACAAATTAAATGGGAAGAAATGAAGTGATATGTCTGTGTATCGCACGTGGGCCTGCAGTTCTGCGCTCTGGAACGCCACCACTCTGCCAATCTGGATGCATTTGAATAAAAAAACATGATATATATGCAGGCCCCGCTTTAATAAAAGTGGTAATTGTTTTGAGATATATCTCGAAATAATTACCGTTCATTAACATAGAAAATGGAGAAAATTTGAGTGAGAGTTAATTATCTGATGTTGGATTTTAAAACATTTAATAAATGAACAACTTTAAACTTTCATCAAAGTCAAAAAACGGTGAAACACTGCTTATTACCGTGACCGGAAAATTCGTCCACAAAAAATTCGTTTACAGAAAATTCGTATTCTGAAAATTCGTCCATGGAAAATTCGTCCACGGAAAATTCATCCATTAAACGCAAAATAGTTCATTTAAATGGAACAAAATGTTAAGATAAAATGTTTTGATAAGAAGTAGTTTTATTGTATATAGCTGATAAGTAAAGAGTTTGTTGTACTGCATAACTCATGATTGCTCAATGAAACATTAATCGTGATAGATATATACTAATTTCATTAATCTAATTTAAGATAGAAGGTTGGTGCCTTATTTACATCTGAAGATGTTGTTGCCGATAATTAAAATTTATACGAAGATGCCAATTGAGTTCCTTTACTACTTTGAAGCTACGTACATTGGAACAAAACAGGAACGACGAAACCAACGCGAAAACTCGTTAGAAAAGTTAACCCAAACTAAGAGAATTCAAGTAAAGAGAAGTGACACAAAGTGTAAAGAGCCAAAATATCGAGATATTAACGGAAAAATAGAAATCTAGTATTGCAATACACTCCGAATGAAACTGCAAATTTTTTGACAACTATTGCTCATGTTTTGCATAGGTGAAAAATTCATGTTATTCAATTTAAATACTTGATTTCTTATTATAAACATAATATATATTAGCTACATACAATGAATTTTTCATCAATAGTTATAACTGCTGTATATGCGTATTACTTTCATCTAACAAGATTTTATACGACTACAACTATCTCTTACATATATTGTTAACTCTCAATTATACATTTCTATGTATGTATCACAAATTTAAGAAAACGGACGAATTTTCCGTGGACGAATTTTCCTAGCACCGTTTATTACTAGGCCCAATATTAACCCAGTTATGATTTGATATATCTCTGAAACTACTAACGTTATGATTTTTCTAAAATTACTATTGTGTTTGTCTAATTTTTTCTACATAAATGGTGAAAATTTCAAATCTATTTGTATTTCGATATTGATGCAATAGTGATTATAGTAAACGGTGTCAAAAGTATGCTTGTAAAAAACATAAAAATTACAATTTTTTAAACAAAAATACCTAACATAACAGTCCTTCATAATACATCATTAATAAACCATTATTATATAAATATTTTGTCCTAATTCTTTCCTAAATTTATACACATGTCCTCCATTTCTTGACATATTTCAATCCTTGTTCTCATTGCTGTCATAACTCTTAATTAATGCAGAATTTTCGTAAGAGTAAATTCACTTCACAGGCGGATTTGAGTACTCTTACTCTTCAATGTCCAAATAAGAAAAGATCATCCAGTGATCTTGGGGGGGCCACTCATTTGCATAGATTAGTGCAATAATGCGATTGTCGCACAGCGATCGTAATGGCAGCAATAAGAATATGGGTTGAATTAGATAATTCGGGAAGAAATGGAGGACATGTGGAGGGAGTCGGTAAATAGTGAGTCGGTATAATTTTAGAAAAATTATAACGTTAGTAGTTTCTGAGATGTATTAAATCGAAGTTGTGTTCCGTTTTTTTTTTGACCCACCTTGTATAGTACTCTAGCTCTTAAACAAATTTTCTTTCAATATAACTCATAGAAAATGAGATGCATAATCAAGGAATGACAATCATATGTTCCTTGTTACTTTTCCTAGGTTTAATTACCATTTGATAATTAAATTGAGACGTGATTTGGTAATTAAGAAGGGGCATGCCTGTACAGGCATGCCCCGCTTTTATTTTCAAAATAACAACTCAGTCTTATTACAAATAGTAATAACAACGAAGTAGAAATATATAGGTTTAAGTCAAGATTTTAAATAATTGTAACTTCTTTAAAATTTAATTTTCTATGAGCTCAAATTAAAAAAAAAGCGGGTTGATGACACGATTTTAGCTCTGTGATGAAAGTGATTGAATTAAAAGCATTGAAATATAACCAATTAGTTATTAGGATCTTTCCCATTTGACGACCCCCACCAAATTTAAATCAAATTATTTTTTATATGTATTTTTGTCCATTGAATCCGAAAATCATAACCGTTTCTTGTAGAAATTAATTTTTTTTTTGAGATATGACTATAATTTACTGATATAAATGTACGAAATAATAAGGTAGGTATAACTGTCGCCTAATGTACTATAAAATATGCTTAAAAAAAGATGTTATTGTTATGAGCCTACATGCAAACTAATATACATAGCATAATTAATAATCGTTTATGAAATTGAACACAATATAAAAATAAATTATTTTATTTCTGGATTATTATTTTATATTTGGTATGAATAAATGAAGTATATAATAAAATAGAATAAAGAATAGTTACACCTTTTTCAAATTTCTGTTGCACTTTTATAAACAAAGAAAATGTATTGGAAAAGGGTAACAAAACAAGATACTGAAAATCTTAAAAACAATACATTAAGTATTGATTGTAAATTGAATGCCTCTGAATATAATCAATAATTGACTAGATACTGGGTAGAGGAATAATTTTTTTCAATCCATATACTAATTTAAAGAGTTCGTTGTTGCGAGCTGCTGTCCGGTAGAGCGGACAATTTTTGTCCTTTGTAGGGAGTGTCCGTTCAAAGACCATCTGCTGTAAGAGCTTTACCAGTATTATAATTTATATACGATACGGAATTTCCAACATCGAGATAAATCTGTTAACTCCATGTATTTGTTTTCGTACTTCTGGACGAAGTGTAATTTCAGACGGTACACAGAAATTGCAGAAGCGGAAAACTGCTAGGCGAAAACTGCCAGTCACTTACTGGTAATTTATGTATTTTATTGGCTTTTCTTAAATATTATTTGGTTATAAACACATTCTTGGAATATATCAATTCATAAAAAACGGCGTTAACCCTTCGTTAAGGGATTAAGATCATTAAGGGGACATTCATTTTTACAGCTATATTTAAATTATACATATAGTTAATATATATTGGATTACTTGAGGGTACCAGGTGTGTAAAAATTTGTTTATTATTGAAGCTACGGTTGTGAAACTCTGTTCACAAATATAAAATTGAAATTAGGTTTGTTTTCGTTTACAATAATTTTTCGATTTGGGCGAGTTTTGAACGAGTAACACGAACCAATTTGGAAAAACACGTATTACTCCCGAAGTTTTGAAGTTAGGGTACAGTGGGTTTTCGCTTTCGATGCCTCTGTGAATGCTCTTCAACATGTAGCAAAAAGATTTAAAATTTAGAATTTATCTATCGAAGTTTTAGAAATTTCGAAAATTTACTTTTTCCAATTTTTTTTCTAACAATGTATTTTAAAAAGTTAAAGGACTGAATCAAACATAATTGCTACATATTGTAGAGAATTCATAGGATCATTGAATGCAAAAAAAACGCAATGCCGTAACTTATTCATTTATTTATTTATTAAATACTCATTTATACTTATTTATAAAAATCCCAAAAAATGTGACTGCGGTTTTCCGCTAACAACATTTTGATGATTTCTCAATCAAATTTGACTACTTCTCTAAGTTCTCTTACAATTTTCAAAGAATTTTGATGCACTTTGAGACAAGTTATTTTATAAATTGCTTCCTGCAACAAGCAATAGTATCTTAGAATTCAATTTTACATATCATATCAAAATTTCAGCGACATTGGAAGTTAAATAAAGAAGTCAGTCCAGAATTTGTACGCTCCCCTTACGTCACGTAGATTCTAAAAAATCTATACAGAATCTTATATATTTATAAGATAAATGAAATAAAATGACTGTTAAATAAACTTATATGGTTCTAGGTAAATTCTCCCTCGGAAAATTCCACCAGGTAGGTTTCACCTCTGGAAGTGCCACCACGGAATATTCCACCGCCTGAAAATTCCACCGCGGAAGATTCAACCGCACAATAATGGAATTTTTTTTTGTGGTAACTGAACAACATTCTTCAGTATAAAAGTTAAGAAGCAAAAAGAATATGTTATTTTAAGTCAAGACCTAAGCTGGCTAAGGCGATAAGCTAAGGCGAAAATACGAAATAATAGACAGATCAGACAACCTTTTAAATATGAATCAATTAAATTTATAATAAACTTTAAATCGTGTAAATTCAACAATAAAGTTCCGCTTCCCCAAGTTCCCCAGTTAGATTCAGTTTGATTCTCCTTTAAACATATATATTATATATGTTGAAACTGAAATTAAGGATAACATTTTGTTTGTAACATAAATTATATTTTTTATATATTATCTATCACGCAAGTGTTTAAATGCACCAACATATATTTCAATTTAAATCAGCGATGATAAAAAGTGGAATTAAAAGAAAAATTTGTCACGTACCGAAATAAAATGTTTAATTATTATCGATATATTTTAATAACAAACAACAGAAAATTATTAAATTAGGTTGAAAAAACTTTCTGAAACTGTTTAATAATCTCTATTGAAAGAGTTAAAAAATGAAGTTTAAATATAATGCGTTTCAACTGAATTTTGAACATATAGAGTTAAGCAGGTAAATTCTGAAACCACAGACGTACACACGAATAAAAATTATAACTTCAAAACTCACAAAGATATAAAAATAATAACACGTACAGAGTTTCTTTAGCTATGAAACATCTTGATACAAATTCGGTTCAGCAGGTCGCTGATTTAAATTGACTCTAAAGAAATGACACTAACAACTTGCTTGTCATATTGCTGCTTAATATTATCCTTTTCAATAATGAATATAGACCTAACAAAATTTTATATTTGTGTCAAATATTAAAATCTGAGTGTTTCTAATGATAGAATCAAGAAGGTAAATTTAGCAGTGTTATACACTGTTTATTTGTATATTATTTTCAAAATGGTGGATTCTTTCGAGGTGGAATTTTCCACACCTGGCATTTAACGCCGGTGGAACTTTCCGCGGTGGAATTTACCGGCCACGACTTACAATTTTACCCTCCATATCAATAACACTTCCGTTATAAAAATAATTTTCATTAAAAGTGTTTTTAATATACATGCAATAATATTCGATCGAGTGAAATTGTCAGAGAATTCAGTAGGTAATAGCAGTTTAATTATAATCATAGGTGTTGGGTTGCAAATTTTTAATAATTCACAAACCGATCGAAGTTGTTTTACATAATGAATAAAAGCGAATATTAAGCTTGAAAACTTGTTCAATTCTCAAATTAAAAAAAAATAGACAATAAACCCGTTTTGAACTGATAATGTAAAGATGCGTTGTGTAAACAAATAAATCTTACTTACTCTGTCCATAATATGTACAATTATCTCTTTGTTTCTTCCCTTAGTGTATTCTAAGAAAGGTTTTAGTTTTTAATATCTATCTTGTATTTGATTCTTTTCTGTAATATTTATATAATAATGTATTTTATATAGTTTTCCATTCAATTTGTCTACATTTTAACTGTAGTTTTGTTTTGTATACTAATTAAAAATGGAAAAAAAATCCCCCTAACTCCTTAACAAAGAGCGAACCTTGTTTTTTCATAAATTAAAATGATATTAGTGACTGAAGTCATTGAATTGCCAGTAAGTGACTAGAAGTTTTCCGATTGATAGTTTTCCGCTTTGGCCTTTTTTTCCGAAGACCTTTCAGATACCATTTGGGAACTGACATTCCGACATCGAAATGATGCTGTTAAATTCATGTATGGGTTTTTGTACTTCCACTCGAAGTGTAAATTTAGATATTAAGAAACGAATATTTCATTGGGTTGAAATGATTATGATTGCCTGTTAGCGCTGCGAATTCGACAGCAACCGGTATTCATGTGTTTGTTGTCATCATTTCAAATATTGCTAAATAGGTACAATATTTTAAAATGATCCACAATAATTTTGTTTTTAGTAACGTATTTAGTTTATTTAAAAAACATATTTCATTCTAATAAATTTATAACTTAAGCGTCATTCGGAAAAAATAAGTACTTGATAGCCACTTAAAAAAAACCAGTAGAACACAGAATTTTACAGTAAAACAAAGTGTTTTGCAGTGAAACAAATTTATTTAAGGAAAAAGAGACCAGTTTATTTTATCATAGGTTTAAAAATTAATTTCTGATTTTTTTTCAGAGGCAATTGAATACTAAATAACGATAACTGACTAAACGAAGACAAATGGTATAAGTTACATAGTTTTTTGAAATGAAAAGGTTCACTCGGAGACAAGTGTTCATATTCGTGTTTCTAGCTCTTCAGAATTTCTGCAATGCACTGTGTTTCGCCATACAAGCGCCATTTTATCCTTCAGTGGCCGAATCTAAAGGGGTTTCTTCTACAGAATATGGACTGGTGTTTGGAGTCTACCAACTCACTATCTTCTTCATATGTCCTGTCTATGGTCACTTCATCACAATCATTCAACCAAAACGTCTGTTGGTTATCAGTATATTTATAGCAGGTTCAAGTTGTGTACTGTTTGGACAATTGGTGAAAATTGAGGCAACGAAAATATTTCTCATCTTATCGTTTCTAATTAGAATTTTTGAAGCTATCGGCAGTGGAGGATGTTTAACAGCATCCTTCAGTATAATCGCAAAAGAATTTCCTGAAAGTGTAGGATCCACAATGGCGATCCTAGAAACTATAGTAGGAGTTGGTTTGCTAATTGGACCCACTATTGGTGGAGTGTTGTATGAAGTGGGAGGTTTTATGCTGCCTTTCAATGTTTTCGGATGTATTCTCATTATTTGTGCAGTACTAACCTTATCCTTCCTGCCAAAGATAGACTCACCTGAAAATACAAAAAGTGATACGAATTCTCTAACCATACTTAAAATTCCCGAGATGCAGATTTCTCTGTTCACCACTTTAGCGGCTGCAAATAACATCGGATATCTTCAAGCAACCTTAGAGCCACACATTAGGTTCTTAAATCTCAAACCGTACCTCGTGGGTTTGATGTTTGTAATTGGCGGCAGTAGTTTCGCAATAACTGCTCCTATATGGGGAAAACTATGCGACAAGGGAATTCATTCCATCCTCTTACATGCTTTTGCGTCTTTAATCGTAATTTTCGGATGGATTCTTATAGGTCCAGCTCCAAATATTCCACTTGAAACTTCTCTCCCACTCATCGTAGTCGGACTTATTCTAAATGGTGTCGGTGTTGCTGGAGAATTGATACCTAGTTTCTCAGGTTCTAACAAATTTGTAGTAGCAGCAGGATTACCTAGAAACCTAGCTACTCTTGGACTAGTGTCAGGTATATGGAACTCAATTCACGCTTTGGGTGCATTCATTGGGCCTTCTGTAGGTGGAGCTCTGATAGATTATAAGGGATTTAAGACAGCTTCCATTTACATTCTAACTCTCCACAGTTTAATATGTGTCTTAAGTATAATTTACATCTGTTTTATGAAAACATGTCATAATTTTGCGAGTGAGTTCAGTCTTTTAAATCACACAGATGAGAGTTTTCTAGCTATCAACAGTCAAATTGGATCTGTTTCGAATGAATCTATTGTACTGCCAAAAAATGATACGAATTACAAATCATGTAATTAAATTGATAACCATTGGGCGAGGCCTGTAAATTCCTCTATAGAAATTTCTACTAACGTTAAATGCCAGAAGTTGTGGATAGTGAAAAAATGTCTACTCTCTGTAATGTATAATAAATGCAATCAATGTTTTCGCCATAAGTGATATGGTATAGTGAATAAATAGATTGCACGGAGTACACTCTTATTTTTGATTTCCAATTTGAATTTTCTAAAAAAATAATGGAATTTTGGCCTATGTTTTAGCTTCAAGTTATTTCCTGTAGTATTTAAACAATATTGTAAGTTGTTTTTATTATGTAACTTTACATAAATATTTAATATTGAATTGATAAACCCAACCTAGGTGAAAATTAAAAAAAATCATTGTACATACTTTGTCTTTAGAATGCAAATTAGAAAGTCGAAAGTATAAAGACAGCAAGTTGTAGAGTTTTGAATATAGAAATCGGGTCTTTCCCAGAATAGAGATGCAAAATATTTATCATTCTAATTAGCTACTTTTAATATCATTATTTATTAATTTATCGGAGGCACGATATTTATTAAAAATTACATCTATCTGTAATGGTTCCAAAAAATTTCGGTCTCAGAATATTAGGTCTCATGTATAAATAAAACTTATGAATTTGATTTATCGGGGACATGCCGCACGGCCCCCAAACCCCACTGCCAGGTCTTTAAACAATCATGAAATGTTTAGTACAGCAAACTAGCGGATAAATCAAACTACATAACGGTCATTTATAATCATTCTAAGACCGAAATTTCCGAGACTGAAATTGCCAGCCACCATATGTAATACATATTGGTTATCATTATCATATTCGTTATCATTGTCATATTGGTTATCTTTTTCAAATTGGTTACCTTTTTCATATTGGTTATAATTATCTAATTGGTTATCATTATCATATTCGTTATCATTGTCATATTGGATATAATTATCTAATTGGTTATAATTATCTTATTGGTTATCATTATCATATTGGTTATCATTATCACATTGGTTACCATTATCATGTTGGCTATAAATTATCATTATCATATTGGTAATAAATAATCATTATCATATTGGTTATCATTATCATATTGGTTATCATTATCATATTGGTTATTATCATCATATTGGTTATCATCATCATATTGAGTATCATCACCATATTAGTTATCATCATCATATTGGTTATCTTTTTCATATTGGTTATAATTATCTTATTGGTTATCATCACCATATTAGTTATCATCATCATATTGGTTATCTTTTTCATATTGGTTATAATTATCTTATTGGTTATCATCATCATATTGGTTATCTTTTTCATATTGGTTATAATTATCTTACTGGTTATCATCATCATATTAGTTATCATCATCATATACGTTTCAAATTCAAATTAGCCAACACCCCCATCGGGGTCTGGCTCCCCTCCCGAGTCCCAAACTCGATATCTCTCCTGGTGCCTGGCCATGTTGGCATAAGATAGCGTCCGCTCACAGACGCTGCACACCGCCACCCTTCCCCTGGTTCCAGCTGCGGCACCCGCTACTACTATCCCCCCATTTTCACCCCTACCCCTACATCCCCTAACATGCCTAGCGTAATTACTCCTAGATACCTCCACCCCACAACCCCCACATTCCCTCCTACCTAAACCCCTACCAGCGCCCCCCGTACAGCTAACCTCACGATTTTTCCTTGCTCCCTATGTCTGCAATACTACCCCGCACCTCCCACATACAAACGTCACCCTTCCCTCCTCTGCCCTATGCATCCGCTTCTGGTGTACCGTTAATCCCCCCTTTGACTTGCATACCTTCCCACATCCCTCATACCTACATGTTAAATCTATTACCCCCCTACCTATATTCCTACTTAAAGCTAACTCATTCACCCCCCATACACTCATGCCCACGCTGTCTCTCCCATTCATCCAGATGGTCCATTTTCTCATTCACCACATCCTTCCATACCTCTCTATCGCCGCACAATCTCTCCACATCCGTCCAATCAATCGCTGCCTCTCTCAATAACCTCTTCCAATACAACACAGTCTTTCTCTTCTTCCCATGCACCTTTCTCACCTCTTCTAACTTCTCATACCCTCCTAGCACCACTACTTTCACCTGCCTTTCATTGCCCATTCGCATCACATGACCCACTCTCTCCAGCACTCTCTTCTCAATCTTCCATGCCACCGATTTCACACCTAACCTAGCTCTCACATCAGTTATATTCACATGCATTTCTTCCATACGTCTCAAAGGTTGGCCTCCTCTATCATTCCACACATACCTATAACATTTATCCATCCACTTTTGCAGCCGATTCACATCCCTTTTATACCACGTTCGTACCTGACAATCAAACAACATCGCACTCTCCACACCCTTTCAGTTGACCTTTCACTCTACCATATACCATTTGCTCTCTTAATCCTATTCTTCACATCCGCCTCCGCACCTATCCAACTGCCTAACATTCTAATCTCATTCGCCTCTTCCATACCAAACTCAAGCTCCTCCTCCTTATCCTCATTGTTCCGTTCCTCCCATCTACTCATTACCTCTTTCACAACATTCACACCATCATTCATCTCCTCTTTCACACCCACAATCGTCGTATCATCCGCAAACAGCACACTCCTCACTCGCACCTCTTTTTGCCTCGCTATTCATTCGCTCCCAGTTCCTTTCACCCGCAAACAACCCACCAGGCATCCACTTCCATACCACACCAGCATTCACACCTCTTTCATTCTCGGCCTGCCGCATCACCGCCTGATGAAAAAAAAATTGAAAAGGATCGGTGATGTGGCGCAGCCCTCACGCAATCCTCTCTCAGGCACCCACGACTCACTCATCCCTTCCTTACCTTTCACTCGATACACAGTCGTCTCATGCTAATCCACAATCGTATCCATACACTTAGAATTTATACCATATCTTTCGAGTAGCTGCCACAGCGCGGGCTTGCTTACTCTAGGATATGCCTTTCGCAGGTCCAACAATCGCGCCACCGGTCTTTCATTCCCATTCACTTCACCTCCATGCACACTCATTCGTTTCTCATAATCCACAACATCCTCATTCATTCTCACCATCATTTGCACCGCATCCGCTGTACTCCTACCCTTCCTAAAGCCCGACTGATTCTCATCCAACACACCCATTCGCTAGGTCCACCAACTCAAACGCTTCGCAATCACTCTCGCTAGCACTCTACTCCCCATCGCAAGCAAACACACCACCCTATAATTATTCCTGTCATTCCTATCACCTTTCTTAAACAATGGCACCATTTACACCCACTTTCAACAATTCATCCCACCTATCTGCTCTACTATCAAACATCACTTTCACCATCTCAATCACTCGCTCTTTCACTTCCTCGCATGCCATCCTCACATACCCTATCCTCACTCCATCCGCACCAGGCGCTGATTCATTCACTTCTTTCATAGCAATCTCAATCTCTTCACGTTCAGGCGTCTCATTCATAAACTCATTCGCTTCTATCGCATCCGCATCCATCCTCAAATCATTCGCACCTTCCACTGCTGCTGCGATCATACCAGGTTCCACCTCAAACCTTTCTGCAGTCACACTCTCAAAATGGTCCTTAAATTCATTCACAGTCACATTCCCACTCGCAGGTGCTTTCTTACTTCCTCTCCTACCTAATTCACGCAACACTTTATACATTATGCCTATCTTACCACTACTACACGCTTCCGCACATTCATTCCACCATTCTCTCTCCAACCGTCTCAATTCAAGCTTCTCAGTTCTCCTAGCTGCTTTCACACTCTCTCTAGCTACCCTTACATTCTCTTCCGCTCTCTCTAATGTACCTCTCTCATTCACTCTCTTCCTAAGCCTTCTCCTCGCTTCTAACCTTTCAACTGCCACCACCCTAGCTTCCACAGTGTCCCTGATCCTACTCTCATCCATCTCAGCTCTTCCTCGTGTCCTATTGTCCAGAGGTTGGCCACAGCCTTCCCCATCTCACCGCACACCTCTTTCGCTGCCTCTACCATCACACCAGTCAAAACATCCCATTCAGTCCTACTATCATCCCCTCTCGGACCACACTCCTCCATCTTCACTCTGGTCTTCTCCTTATACTCCTCCATCTTATCTACTTCCTTCAACACCTCCCATTTTATCCTTGGAGGTCGGATCTCCGTCCTCCCTATTCTCCTCCACGTTCTGCTCTTTACCTTTACCTCCATTATCTTAGCTTTGTGGTCCGAGAGCCCCTCACTGCATTCAGTCTTCATTCGCTTCACCATTCGTACCCTTTCATTATTCCTTACCACAAAACCATCCAATTCATACCACCTGCCATACCTCATATGAAACCATGTAAAACTATTAACATAACTCAAATCATTCACCTCACACCATTCTGTAAAATCCCTGCCTGCCTCACTTACTCTACCTACTCCATACTTACCACATACACCCTGTCTTGTAAAACCCCTGCCTACATTAGCATTAAAGTCCCCTCCTATTAACAACCTATCCCTTCCCCTGCATAGCTACTTGTTCCTCTACATCCCTCCTATACGTTTCCATTTCTACATCATTTGATCCCCATATTGGCTGGTATGCGGATACCAGCCTCATTCCCCCTACCACTACCGTAACTACCCTGTCCCTAAGCCATCTTTGCTGTCCCTCCTCTACCCACTTCTCCGTCGCCTCCCCTCTCAATACCACCGCTGCCTTCCTCGAATGGATCACCACCATTCTCCTCTCCTCCTCTCCTAACCAGATAATCCCTTCCCCATCTGCACTCACCTCCGTCATCAAGACTATCTCCAATCCCTTCCCTTCTATATGCTCCGCCACCCTTCGCAATCTCCTCCTATTTTTCTCCCTCAAGGATAGCCTTGGCACATTCCAAGTTACTATTTCCCTAATGCCTTCCCTCCTGCATCTCCTACTGTCTACCCTTCTTCTCCCTAACTGTTTCCTAATCTGTCTTTCCCTAGTTTTCCTATGTCTACCTAATCTTCTTTCCCTTCTATTATTTCCCCCCCCCCCCAACCTCTATTTCCACTCGTAGTTCTACCACCATCTCCAGCATTTCCAACCCCCTGCCGTTCCTCTCTCAGCCTACGTCTCTCTCTCCCACTACCTATACGTCTCACTCCCCTCCTTATCTCCCCCCGATCCTCACCCTCAAAAACCCCCATCTTCCCCCTGCCTCACCGGACCAGGATTCAGGTGAATAGTGCACAGCTGCCTCTTCACTTCTGCCGTCCTCTGCCTCAAGCCACACATCGCTTGATCCGTCAAAGTGCAGGCATCGAAAGTGCCTTCGCCGATATTTTGTTTTGAGAGGTGTTCGGGGTGGCCAACCCCGTTCCACTCTGTTGTATTCGGGGGGATGTAGGGGACTCTTCCTTGCGATTGAACTCCACAGAGCCCTCCGGTACCTGGTGGGTTCTTTGGCGCCACTGGCAGACCGTGCGCTTTCCCTTGGCGCCTCCTTGGATGCGCTCCACCGTGCCAGGTCATCATATAGGTTATCATCATCATATTAGTTATCATCATATCAGTTATCATCATCATATTGGTTATCATCATCACATTGGTTCTTCTTATTCTTCATGTCCAAGCACCCCCGTCAGAGGCGCGGTCCCTCCTCCGGCTCCCGACCACCGCAGTACCTCTGGTGCCGAGCGAGGTTGGCCGCCGACTGCTCTCGCCTGCAAAAATTGCATATAACCCTTTTAGTTTTAAAACCCCTTACGACTAATTCTACCCCTACTTCTTCCCCCAACACCCCACCCCACCCTTAAATTAGCCCGACTAACTACCCTCCTACATTTATGGAAATCCCTCCTATTCCCGTCTAGTGCTGCACCTCCACCACATGTTTCCATGTGGTTCTTCCTAGCCCCTCAGTCTCTAAGCTAACCCCAAACCTAACACAACTAAACCTAACCCTATCCTCAGCTAACCTATGCATCCTCTTCTCATGCACCACTAATACCCCCCCCCCCCCTAGAATTACATACCTTGTCACATCCTTCCCAGTGACACCTAAAACCCTCTACCTCTACCCTTCTGTCCTGAACGACTATTCTATCTACCTTTTCTTCCCGTCTTCTCCATGCGTACTTATGTTCCTGCTGTCTTTCCCATAGCTCCAAATGCTCCCTCCTATCCTTCACAATCTTCTTCTACCCATCCCTATCTCCCACTAACCTCTCCACATCCATATAATCCACCCCTGCCTCCCTAAGTAACCTCTTCCAATACAGCCCCGTTTTTTTCTTCCTACCTTTCTTTTCCTCCAGTCCTTCTAGTCCATCATACCACCCCAACACCGCTGCCTTAACCTGCCTATCGTTCTCCATCCTCATCACATGCCCTATCCTCTCGAGTACACTCACTTCTATCTTAGCCTATCGATCTAATCCCTAACCTAGCCCTAACATCCCACATATTCTCCCCCCTACTTTCCATTTGTCTTAGTGGCTCCCCATTCCTATTAATCCAAACATACCTATACTTCCTATCTATCCAACTCTGTAACTTCTTTATGTTCTTCCCCAACCAAACCCTAACACTACAGTTAAACAATAACCCACTCTCTACACAATTCTCTAAAATTCTACCCTGCCACCTCTTACTAAGCCTAGATCCCTTTAATTGCCCCTTAACCTTAGCCTATAACCCATTTGCCCGCCTAATCCTATTCCTACAATCCTCTTCAGGTCCCATCCAAGATCCTAGCTCCCTAATTCCCTCACTATCCCTATCCCCAAAAACTAAAACCTCTTCCTTATCTTCATTATTCCTTTCTTCAAACTTACCCATCACCTCCTTAACCTTCCTAACTCCCTCTTCTAATTCTACCCCCTCACCTATAATGGTAGTGTCATCGGCAAAGAGTGACGACGTTAAGGTCACACTCTTTGCCTCCAAGAACCCCTTCTCCCACCTACCTGCTCCCACGAAAGACCCCCCCCCCCCGGTATCCAGTGCCACTTAATTCCCACCCTATCACCTCCTAGCTCCCTCCGCCTGTCTGATCACCGCTTGATGAAAAACGTTAAAAAGAACAGGCGAAGTAGCACACCCCTCACTCAAACCCCTACATGGCACCCATTTCTCACTAACCCCCTTCTTCCCCTAACCCTATATTCCGTCGTCTCATGCAAATCCTTAATTATCCTAAAACAATTCCTACCTAACCCATACCTATCTAAAATACTCCACAACCAAGGCTTATTTACTCGAAGATAAGCTTTCCTCAAGTCCAAAAGCCTTGCCTGTGGTTCCCTATCCCCCTGACCCCCTGTCCTAAGCCAATAATCACTAACATCTTCCCATATCCTAACCATGACCTGGGTCGCATCTGCGGTCGACCTTCCCCTTCTAAACCCTGCCTGATTTTCATCTACTAATAACCATAACTCTTCTACCCACCATCTAAGCCTCTTAGAAATAACCCTAGCTAGAATCCTACTTCCAATAGCTAACAGACACACCCACCTATAATTATCCCTATTATTTCTATCTCCTTTCTTGTGGAGAGGCACCACTAATCCACCCTTTAAACCCTCTTCTCACCTACCTGCACTTTCCCTAAACATAAACTGAACCATCCTAACTACCTTTTCCCTAACTTCCCTACACGCATTCCTGATATAACCTATCCTTACCCCATCTTCCCCAGGCGCAGAATCTTTGATCTCCTTAATCACCTACTCTATCTCCTCCTCTCCCGGCTCCTCATTCATTAGCTCATTTGCCTCTTCTGCTTGCCTGCTCCCTCTGAAATCCCTAACTCTACCTAATACCTATTCTAAAGTTTCCCTATTTTCCTCATACCTATCCCTAGATACTGCCTCAAAATGCTCCTTAAATTCCCTATTTGTGATTGTAGTGCTAGCTGGTGCGTTCCATCCCCTAAATTCCTTAAAATTATATACATATCCCCTACTTTCACCCTCCTAGTTGCATCCTCGCACTCCCTAATCTTCTCCTCCCACCATTCCCTCTCCCATGCCCTAAGACTATTCTTTATATTACTACATGCTAATCTTACCCCTTGCCTAACCTCTTCTAATTCTTTATATAACCTATCTTCTACATCTCCCCCTCTATTCATTAACCTAGCTCTATCCCAGGTAGCAAACATTATTCCTGGGATATTAAGGGAATAACCCTGGGAAGAAGGATATATCCCTGGGATATTCCCTCAATATCCCAGGAATAAACCCTTGCTGCCTGGGATACTCCTGCCTACCTACTACCTCATTCCTACTCTCTACCCACCTACCTATTTTCCTCCTCATTATTTCAACTTCCCCCTCCCTACCTATTGTCCATGGATTTATTACTTTCCCATCTCTCCTACCACATACCTTATCGGCTACTTCTATTAATAATTCCCTAATCTTATCCCATTCCATTCCCCCTAAGTCCCCGTCCTCCCAAAAACTTTTCCCTCGTCCTTCTTCTAAACTCCCTACTCTTCCCCTCATCTCGCAACACCTCACATTTAATGTAAGGTGCCCTTTCTCTTCTACCCCCTACCTCCCTCCATCTTTTATCCTTATACCTTATCACTAATTTCTTACGCCTATGGTCAGAGAAGGTATTTTCTCTGACCGTCCCTACACTCTTAACTAACCTATGCCTAACTAATCCCTTAATCATGAACCCATCTAACTCATACCACCTCCTATACACATTACTAAACCAAGTCCCCCTATTCCTATGTGGCATGAAACTATTTACCCACGCTAACCCCTGTCACACCAATTAACTAGATGTTCTCCCGCACTACTCCCTGGCCCTGTCCCAAATTTCTCACTCACCCCCTTCTCTGCCTATTTGACCCTACATTAGCATTAAAATCTCCTATCACTAATACCTCCCCCCCGCTAGTCATAATTACCTGATTTTCTAAATTTATTCTATATCTATCCATTCCCTCTAAATCCTTACCCCAAATTGGCTGATAAGCAGCGACTACTCTAAGGCCCTGGAGGGTGACTGTTGTCACCCTCTCTCCTAACCATTTCTTTTCACCCTCCCTCTTCCAACAATCTAAAGCTTCCCTTCTAAAATTATCCCTGACTTCCTACCGTGAACTTACGCTATTTGGTCCTCCTGGTCTGAGTTAATCTCAGAAACCAGGACTATCTCCCATCCCCGCCTAACTATATAATCTAAAATTCTACCAAAACTTCTATTGTGATCCCTTAATGAAACTCTTTGTAAGTTCCAAGTAACTATTGTAGCTTCCCTCCTACTCTCACGCTCCACCTCTATTCTTCCCACCCTTCTATTTCTGTACCTACGGCTATTTCTAACCCGTCTTCCCTCCCTACGACTTCTCCTCCCACTAGGCATAGGTCCAGGGATTGGATGGATCGTTCTAAGCCTTACCTCTACAAGCAGCCGGCAGTGTCTGCCCGACATCAGAGGTACCCCAGTGGATCGGTCACCGAAAGAGCCCTCGCCGTACAGATGTTTAAGGAGGTTGGCAGGCTGGCTGGACTGGCCACCCTCCGTAGTCCCCCAGGGGGTGTGAGGCCTCTCCCCTCTCGGGGACTTCGCCCCACTCTTTTCCGGGTGGCCTGGTGTGCCATTGGCCGTAACCAGGGAAAACCTCGGAGCGTTCCCCCTCGCTTCACGTGGAGGCTGCCCACCAAGCGAGGCATCATATTGGTTATCATCATCATATTGGTTATCATCATCATACATTAGAACTCCCCTTTAGTGAACTTCACCTTTAGTTCACTGTAGAGGATATGAGAGATGAATAGAAAACAGGACTTTTCATGGCAGACTATACAAAGCAACAAACTAATTTCTCATAAATTACTTATACAACGTATTTCATCTCTCAGAACTCAAAGAATCAGGATGGTTCACTACACATGACTTCATTATAGAGGAGTTGCACTGGTAGAACTGCCCTTTCATGAAATATTACTAATTTACTATATAGAGATTCATTTGTGGCAGACTAATTTAAATATGTTCACTTATACTATACAGGGTTCTGCTATACAGGATGGTTCACTATACAGGAGCTCATTATAGAGGAGTTCCACTGCATTGGGTATAAATTATTATCATGTTGAATTTCATTTTATTAAATTGGTATCTATGATAAATATTTAAGCCTCAATTCTGGGAAAGATCCTAGAAATCTTTAAAAGCATGTACAATTAAATAATTGCAATCAAATTTCATGGGATTTGTAGTAAAATAATAGAAAAACTGACCTCATTCAATAGAACGATAAAAAAAATGCTTGGAGGAGACCTATAATTATATAACTAATAAATGTTCTGGAACCAAAATCACTTCAATCTTAAAATCAGTTTTATATGATCTTAAACTAACTCAAAGGAAATCCAGTACTATGCAGTGTATTTTTACATGGTGGAATTTTCCGTGAGGGAATTTATATAGAACCCAATTGGGTTATTATCAAATTATTGAAATACTTTAAATATTTTCTCATTCTTCAGAATACAGTATATGATTTACTTTGTTTTTGTATATGGGTTAAACATATAACTAGTTGAGAACTCATTCATGATTGAGATTTGAATAACATTTTTTAATAACTATCATCTAAAAAGTATGGTGGGCTCATAGAAGATAGAACCATTCATAATCTTCTATGGTCCAGATACATAGTACATATCTAACTAAGAAGTCAACTAGGTAACCAAATAGCTTAACATTTCATTAATCAAAAAGTTATTCAGGCAAGAATTATATCTTTCTAGGATGTTCTACTTTTATCCTAGGATTAAATCCTTCTTGCCTGGGTAATAAGCTGCTTTGCTACTCATTGAACAAACTTACGTTGCTACTGTTATATTAAGAAAAAAATATGGTATTTTTCATAAAAAATACCAAATAAATGTCTAAATATTCTGCAAAACCCATCGTGCTCTTAATTTTTTTTATAATATTAATGATACTTACCAATGAATAAAAACTATATGAAGGTCGAATTCCAATGCGACGGCTGAAGCTTCTAGGTGAGCCACTCGGCTCACCTTTTGGACTGCTATCCGATAAACAATGAACCCCTTTCTAATGGAGCGTCTACAGCCGTACGGCCGAAGTGGCTCTAGGCCATCTCCCTTTAATATTTGGAGGGTAAATAAGTGATGCGTGATAGCAGACAAATTTTGCTGTTAATTCAGATATCTTTGGCACTGTTTCCATTCAATATTAATAAATAGATTAATATTAATATATTAAAGAATAAATTAAAGTTGATAAATAAATTAATTCTAAATAAATAACCTAATTCTAATAGAATAATTACCAATTTTAATGATTAAGTGAAACTGACGGTCGTTCAGCGGCTACAGCCGCCGCATTGGAAGTCCACCTAGAACTGTATTTTGAAATTCATTATTATTATATTCATCTAATTATTTTAACTCTGTTAGTTTAAAATGTTAAAAAAAATAATTTAAAAACTGTTTTAAATAAAGATACTAATGTTTTTGTTCTATTTTATATTATTCTAACTGTTTTTATTTCATTTAAATTTAATCAAGTTGAACATTAATATATTTAATGAATAATATATATGTTATGTTTTCCTTGTTCATTATTAATATATTTAATAAATAATATATTCAATGTATACTATGCTTTCTTTATTTATTTGAATAAAATAGAATTAACCATCTTGATAATTGTTTCTATTTATCATTGCAAATAATTAGGTAGGTATCTTCAAAATCTAAAGCTTACATAGGTATTACAACAAATCTTCAAGAGTTGAAACAATAAAACTGAAGAAATTAACTAAATAACGAGGGACACAGTAGAAGATATTTTGCAAAATACTGTGCGAAGAATGCGCTCACGTTTGAACAATAGCGGAGAACATCTGAAGGACATCATTCAAAAATATAAACTTAAATGTTTTTCTACGTAGTTTAAAAAAAATCTTTGGAGATTTTGTTTTAATTTCATATTTATTCGATACCTATAGTTGAGTCGGTTCTCGTTCAATAAACATTAAATGTGTAAAATTATTTTTCCGCCACACTGTATATAGAATATACAGTATGTGCCACAAAATGTTTCCGGTTTTCCAATAGTTAACAAAGAATGACTGACAATTTCTTCAAACCAACAATACAAATGTACTATTGCTACCTCATTCATATGACACAACTCGTAATACATTCTCACTTTCATCTTCGACCACTTGTTTTAAGAAAAGCTTTTTTTTCGCGGTGTTAAAAAAGCGTGCGAAAAAAGTGTGAATAGAGCCTAAGCGTTGCAATTAACAAGCAAAGAACGAATGTTCATAGTGACAATTTCAATGAGATCAAAAATGTCACTGAAGTGGTTCTTTTTCAAAGTTGTTTCCAAGTAAGAAGTGTAAGCATCCTGTAATTAATGCTCCTATAATGTCAACCATTAAAAAATTTTCCTCTTATGCACTGCCTTTTAGCAAGTAAAATCACAGAGTTAGCTCTAAGAATAACCTACACGCAATGATAAAAAAATCACCCTCACTTTTTGCTTACCTGTTCTTAACCCTTTACCTACCATTGATTTTCCGAAATTAATTTTCCGAAATACGAACTTGCCGAAGGACAAATTTTCCGAAAGACGAATTTATCGAAAATCAAATTTAATGCATTTACAAAGAACATTCTGTGGGACTTTGTAGTTCTCATCATTATATCTAACGAATAAAAAAAGACACATATGGATTTGACATTACTATTGCCATATAAATTTGTATTCCGCTATTTTCGTATAATTTTGTTAAATTCACATATCTAACTGTATATATTAAATATTAATATGGCATTATTAATAAAGGATAGATAGAAATCAATCTTTTAAACTGAAACAAATTTATTCAAGGTAGTGACACTATCGTTGATGCCAGAGGTATATTGGGAAGATATAAACAAAACTAATACTTATTGTAAGAGCAACCCAGTTGCGAGTTCCCAGAACTCTTACACGGCCTCCAAAACCACCCCTACAGCCGGTCAACGCACGCCTGGTTGTGACAACACAACCGTGATAATGGCAACCGGTAACACTCAAAGTATGCAAACACACAAGAGGTTTTAGAAAGCAAAAATCACAAAACGAAACACAAGCCGCAACTTGCTTGCTTTTACAGCAAAATAAACACTGCGTAGTTTACTTCTAAAGCAAATTTACGCTAGTACAAAAAAGTACTTACCCCGCTTCCTTTAGGCAAGTAGCAAAAACGTTACTTTATTAAACTCTGTTACCAATCCAAGATGGCCTGAGACGCACGGAGCTAAGTGACACAACCTTTGACACAACCACCACGTACGAGATCTCAATCCTTACTGCCCAGGCGGCTAAAGCCCCGTCCAGACGCTCCGACAAATGCCCCGATTTCTCTGAAATCTTGTGTTCGCGATCAAATTTGTCCGCGGTATGATAGGCAAATTTGTCCCCGATCACAAGAATCGAAACTGTCAGTGACTTTCAACATGTTGGACAAATTTGTCCCCGAACAAGTGTTCGCGACTGTTATTTGAATGAATATTTGTGATATATGGAGTAAATTTGATAATTACTCTCAATTTAGATATGAAAGATTGAATTCAATATTTAGTAGTCTATTTTATGTTATTTGATTGAGATTTTTGTAAACAAATTTAAATATTTTTTTGTATTTTTTAGAATAAATGTGATTAGTTATTTACAATTCTACATATTAGTTACTGACTAGGGTAAGTTCCGAGTTATCGAACAGTTCCACGTTTTTGGACACGTATTATAAATATTATAGGTACTAACTAGCTATTTTGATTATCATTTAACTCTCATTGTAATCATTAGTTTTTCTTTCTTACTTTTCTGTAATTGCGGAACCGTCCCATAACTTGGTACTTACCCCTATAAATAGGTATGAATTATTTGGTTGTTTTTCCTAATTTTACTAGGTTAGTAGGTACCTACCTAACTAGTAAACATACAGTATTCTATTTAAGGCTTATAGGAAACAGTATTTAGAAGTGAGCGTAAAACGTATAGGTATACGTACGTAGATAATGGAAATTTAAATTTTGATAAACCTACGATAACTCCCACTTTGCGAGTACTAGGAGTGTCTGATTACCGAGACGTTTTTCTAGATAGGTACTAGGTATTATACTATAAGTAACTCAGGTTAGATATCTAGGTAAATATTTATATTAGGTATATAATCGGCTAGATAAAATACCTAGATAAATATCTATATTATATATCGTCTAGTTATCTAATTATGCATTTATATTATATAATCATCTAGGTAGGTACCTGGTACCTCGGTAAGAAATTATATTTTACATCGGATAGGTACCTAGGTCATCATTTTTTTAAATCCATGCTTGTTTCTAAAATCGCTAAATTGTTAGGTATTAACTATCATCAACAACATATGATATTTTTCCAATGAATTAATTATGCAGAATCGCGAACACGGACATTTCAGTTTCCTGATCATATTGCTCTCGTCTGGATGCGAACACAGGCAGAAATGAGATTGCCCGTGTTCGCCCGAGCAAAAGTATTTCCAAACTCTGGGCATTTGTCGGAGCGTCTGGACGGGGCTTAACATAGCCGTTCCGAGCCGTTACAATCGTGTTAGCTTCTTAGTGTAGATTTAGAAACGAGGGAGAGTACACCACGTGTGTGCGTCGCTCTCAGACCTTACTGAGTAAGTTGAGTAACGATTCTCGTTAGCACAACAGCTGATGTTAACTTACACATTTTTCTTCAAAATACTTTAGGTATCTGATCATTTTGCTCAAGAATTTTCTCATCTATGGACATTTAACTGATGTAAGAAGATTAATTGATGAATATTTAGGCAACAGATGCAATGATAATGACTTAAATAAGCGTTTGGTGGAGCTCGTGCTAGATGCGTGCACTCTCCTCGTTTCTCAAACGTCACTGGCCGTGTGCGAACGCTCCATGAACTGTCAGTCTGTTGCTAGGGTGACGTCACATGTGTGCTGTGACGTCACCACACGACACAGCGGAACAGCCATAGAAGTACTAGTAGAAGGAAGCGGTGTGACGGCTTACCAACAACGTATAAGCGGGGACCATCGTGTTAACACCTTGTTGTTAGCAATTAGTCAAGTGAGCTTCCTTGTCTCTCTTCGCTTCAGTCAAAAACAGCTTCCTTGGCTTCTTGTTGTTGTTCCCGACTGTGTCGTGTGGTGACGTCACAGCACCACATATGACGTCACCCTAGCAACAGACTGGACAGTTCAGGGAGCAAGGGAGCATTCGCACACGGCCAGTGACGTTTGAGAAACGAGGGAGGGTGCACACATCTAGCACAAGCTCATCCAAACGCTTATTTAAGTCATTAACATTGCATCTGTTGCCTAAATATTTCATCAAATAATCTTCTTACATCAGTTAAATGTCCATAGATGAGAAAATTATTGAGCAAAATGATCAGATACCTAAAGTATTTTGAAGAATAATGTGTAAGTTAACATCAGCTGTTGTGCTAACGAGTACCATTACTCAACTTACTCAGTCAGGTCTGAGAGCGACGCACACACGTGTACTCTCCCTCGTTTCTAAATCTACACTAGAAGCTAACACGATTGTAACGGCTCGGAACGGCTATGTTAGCCGCCTGGGAACAGCAACAAGACGCCAAGGAAGCTGTTTTGACTGAAGCGAAGAGAGACAAGGAAGCTCACTTGACTAATATGCTAACAACAAGGTGTTAACACGATGATCCCGCTTATACGTTGTTGGTTAGCCGTTACACCGCTTCCTTCTACTAGTACTTCCATGTTACTGCCCTAGGCGGCTAACATTTTGTTTATACGTGTCTGTAGTCCAGTCCACTGCTAATACATGCATATTCACGGACTCACAGTATATAGAATATAGTAGTGACAATTGAGACGGTTAGTGTACGTGACGTCATCACAGCAACACTATAAATTAAATTTAAGACAATCGAAGAGTGTTAACTTGTGAAAAAATGTTTATTTATTGCCAATATAAGGAAAGAGTAATGGTATATTCAGTTATTAAAACTACTCGACCCTAATTTTCGATTTTAGCCTGTTGTCTTGATGACGTCACGATAACAAGTCACTCTATTGTCACTACTACATATATAGCAGTGGACCGAAAAACAGACCTAATAATCTAGCTGAGAGACGTTGTTATAGTTCCAGTACTACAACTTAATTGCCTTACTGCCGCCCAAGGTTGCCAGATGAAATACATATAATCCTTTAAATTTTACCCAAAAAATCCTTGAAATTACAAAATCTTCCTTTGAATTTTGTATTTTAGTATTATCAAGATATAAATCAAAGTAATTATATGTATTCACAAAAAAGGCTAATGAAATAATAATATTTGGGGCATTATATCAACAAATTATGAAAATAAGGATAAATTCTTTGAAGCGAGACTTGTTGGTACAAGAATGAACAGAACTGACTAAATATTTAGGTGAATGGAATGTATTTATTTGTGAAAGATGTGAGAATTGTGTACACAATTATGAAATAATATGATTTTAATACCTATATTAGGACTTTTATATACAAAATATTTGTATTTCAAGTACTTTCTACAAAATCCTTGGAATATTATGTGAATTAGCTTAAAATCCTTAAAACCTTTAATACATGTGAAATCCTTAGAATTCCAAGTAATTCCTTGGAATATGGCAACGCTGCTGAGTGCCGCCTCTGTGTCATTCCAAACACACAGGGCTTCCAAGATTGTTACAGTTCCTACCCCTAAAACCCTCTTCAGTATTACCCTAAAAATGCGTAAATTACCCTAAAATATCCAATTTTCGCAGAGGTTCCCTATATGTGGTTCCTAGGACCCTAGTAATAGGTCCTCAGATATAAACTGAGTCATGAATTGGTTAACTTAAAGTTTATATGACCAAAAGGTATTTTAAAACATGTAAAACCATTCCATAAATTAGTTTTCATATTTTTCGTGTAGTAGCTGTTCATTTATTTAATATTTCATTTATCAATTACTAGCAGTACTTACTAAATAGGAAGTTTTGGTAACACAGTTGTTGTTTTAATATTCCATCTACAAACTTTTTAACATTTGAATAATTAGTTCAATAAAATTTAACATGCTAAAGTCAGAATTTATCTCAGGGGTACACAGATAAAACAGTTTTCTATGCAGGGGTCCCTGATAAAATCGGTATATGGAACCGCTTTAAAGTCCACTTCATTAAATATTCAAGGTTTCTACTTTTGTAGAAATGACACAGCAGCAGGGTTCGTACGGAAAATGGAAAGTTAAATCCACTATAGCCATTTTACACCCAACACTTTAAAGATTGAATACATTAGGGTGGGCCAAAAAACAACATTTTGGAAATTACTTATGGAATAGTAATATAAAGTTGATATGACAAGTAAAGGTACGTGTACTGAAATTTGAGTGAATTCTGACACGATTAACAGTTGCCCCCAAGCGATTCAAATATCAAAAAAGTAACAATTTTGCATTTTGGCAAAAACTCATAAACTCTGATTTATTACCATTTAGAATAGGAAGATAGCTAGAGAAGAACTTATTTTGATGTTTGTGCCGAAAATCAGACAGGTACGACAATGTTAACAGTTGCCCCCCAACCCTCCAAATTGTTCAAATTTAGGCACTTCTGGAGACTGTAGTCAGTGTATTGCTCCGTGACCGGACAATTGCCACCCGCGGACAATTGCCACCCGTGGACAATTGACACCCTCGGACAGCTGCCACCCGGACAATCCTCCGGACAATTGCAACCCAAATATTTATAATCAGGCCACTTAACTTTAAAAATGGAGATGAAATATGTATACTATTTTTGTACGATTAATTATTATTGTATACATTATAAGATAATAAAATTCATTACACATTTAATATTTTCCTTTTTAAGTGACTGCATTCACAGAGTAGCTTTTCTGCATCTATGACCATTGTCACCCACGGTGGTAGATGACTTTGTTCATGGAGCCATTTTCCTTTCTGACTACTTTTTCAAGTCCCTTGTATTTAATTTCCTTTTGATGTCAGTGATAAAGTCATTAGTAAACCAAATTTCTGGAGCAGACGATATTCCATTAATAGAATTAAAATATCTCGCCCGGAATAGGTCTTTATTTATAATTATTTGCTAAAGGAGAAACAGTAGGTATTTATATTACTACCCAGTAATATAATTTACAAGTTAAGAATCCTGAAAATTTAATTAGGGTTGTGACGATATGTTTTTAAAATCCTAAGTCCTGAAAATGTTATAGACGAAGGGAATTAAACAGTTTTGAATCGTTCTAAAGAAGTGGTAAAAAGTATTCAATAACATAAAATTTAAAAAAATATTATATTTAAAAAGCACATTCAGAAACCGAATATTTTTTTTAATCTTATATTGTATATATTTAATAATTAATCGTACAACAATAATATACATATTTTATCACCATTTTTAAAGTTAAGTGGCCTGATATTAATTATTTGGGTGGCAATTGTCCGGGGGTGGCAATTGTCCGGGTGGCAACTGTCCGGGGGTGGTAATTATCCGCGGGTGGCAATTGTCCGCGGGTGGCAATTGTCCTTAGGCTCAGCGCACACCAAAAGAGAGATAGCAAGAAAGATTGCAAGAGAGAAAGAAGGAAAGATATTACCCGCGCAGACCAAAAGAGAGTAGTAAGCTTGTAACTCTGGTGCGAGGAGGTATTATCATGCTTGCTTAATTAATTATCTTTATAATTAATTTTTCTTCATTCCTTTTTTTCATGTAATTAGTCTAAGTATCCTCAACAATTAAATGTTCCATTTATTTCATAGCGTGGTAATTAATTAATTCCGAACGGCCATAAAAACATTGGTCAGTTTCATTCGAAAATAAGATTATAATTCAATAAAATTGCAACTAATTTCCGAATTTACAAGGATATTGAAACGAATTAAAAAATACTTACTTAGCTCACATAAAAGTCCAACACATAAAATACAATGGATTATTGTAATAACATTCATGAACAAATTAATACGGTTCTTTTTTTAAGTTCTAAAATATGAATTACTACAATTCCAATTAATAACTCAAATAATATTACAAAAATAATAAGTAGGAAGGTTTAACTCAGAATAAAATTTGTTCTAAAAACTATTACGGCGACTGATGCAGATCAAATTGGATTTATTAATAGCAATGAATTCCTGTGCCTGTGTACGCATGTCCGTTCCATAGCGGAGCGTGCCTGATGTAACACCTACCCTTGTGAAAACTGATAGCACACTGAAGTCACAAGTGGTCAACTTGAAGATAGATTGGCGAGAAATCATCTGAGAAGAGATTTCACTCTTTGTCTTTCTTTCTCTCTATCTTCGGACTCTCTTTCAGTGTGCGCACTAGATAGTATTACCATGTTAACGAGTTCAATCTTGCAATCTCTCTCTCTCTCTCGCTTTTGGTGTGCGCGGAGCCTTATGGAGGTCTGGTGCTCAATGAAAACATAATAAGGAAATTTATGTACAAAAATTTGATCGGGAGGGTGAGGGGATAGGGAGGGTGAGGGAATAGGGAGGGTGAGGTGATAGGGAGGATGAGGGGATAGGGTGGGTGAGGGGATAGGGAGGGTGAGGTGATAGGGAGGGTGAGGGGATAGGAAGGGTGAGGTGATAGGGAGGGTGAGGGGATAGGGAGGGTGAGGTGATAGGGAGGGTGAGGGGATAGGGAGGGTGAGGTGATAGGGAGGGTGAGGGGATAGGGAGGGTGAGGGAATAGGGAGGGTGAGGTGATAGGGAGGATGAGGGGATAGGGTGGGTGAGGGGATAGGGAGGGTGAGGTGATAGGGAGGGTGAGGGGATAGGGAGGGTGAGGTGATAGGGAGGGTGAGGGAATAGGGAGGGTGAGGTGATAGGGAGGATGAGGGGATAGGGTGGGTGAGGGGATAGGGAGGGTGAGGTGATAGGGAGGGTGAGGGGATAGGAAGGGTGAGGTGATAGGGAGGGTGAGGGGATAGGGAGGGTGAGGGGATAGGGAGGGTGAGGTGATAGGGAGGGTGAGGGGATAGGGAGGGTGAGGGGATAGGGAGGGTGAGGGGATAGGGAGGGTGAGGGGATAGGGAGGGTGAGGGGATAGGGAGGGTGAGGGGATAGGGAAGATGTGGAGATAGGGAGAGTGAGGTGATAGGGAGGGTGAGGGAATAGGGAGGGTGAGGTGATAGGGAGGATGAGGGGATAGGGTGGGTGAGGGGATAGGGAGGGTGAGGTGATAGGGAGGGTGAGGGGATAGGGAGGGTGAGGTGATAGGGAGGGTGAGGGAATAGGGAGGGTGAGGTGATAGGGAGGATGAGGGGATAGGGTGGGTGAGGGGATAGGGAGGGTGAGGTGATAGGGAGGGTGAGGGGATAGGAAGGGTGAGGTGATAGGGAGGGTGAGGGGATAGGGAGGGTGAGGGGATAGGGAGGATGAGGGGATAGGGTGGGTGAGGGGATAGGGAGGGTGAGGTGATAGGGAGGGTGAGGGGATAGGGAGGGTGAGGGGATAGGGAGGGTGAGGGGATAGGGAGGGTGAGGGGATAGGGAGGGTGAGGGGATAGGGAGGGTGAGGGGATAGGGAGGGTGAGGGGATAGGGAGGGTGAGGGGATAGGGTGTGTGATGGGATAGGGATATGATATATGATTCGATCATATATGATCGAAAATAATTATTACTTTCGCAAAATTGCAGAAGCTTATGTTTCTTTCATTAGGTTATTTTCATTCGGTAACTTGTAACATCTGGTAATTGGAATTTTACACTAACGTTAATTTTTTTTTCCAAATTATGAAAAACAAAAGATTTTCCCAATGTAGGGTAAGCTCCGAGTTCTCGTCTGGTCACCAATATAATTATCTTGGGGCCCAAATGTCGTGGGGCCCAATTATCCTGGGCCACGAGAAAAAAGTGTTTATAAGCATATAAGCAATATAAGTCCGGGCTTAAAAATAACTTGACTCTTAATTTTGTATAATTTAGTATAATTGGGAATGTGTTTTTGATTAAAATTAGTAAAGTAGAAAGAAGTATTAAAATTTGACTTCACTTCAATATAATGAAGGGAAATGTTAAAGGTCCTCTCCACTCTAAATTTAAAAAATTCTGGAATTGCTTTAAATATGTAGAACTAAGGTTATATAACATAACACAGTAAACATAATTTAAATCGATCAAGTATTCTGTCACAATTAATTATATAAGAAATATTCACATTTCGCTTTTTTCATTCTGAGATTCATAAGAAGATAAAGGCCCCCTAACTGATCGTAGGTATGTTCGTTCGTACATACATAGTACATACCTATTCAAATACAGCGTTTTAATAAATTAACAGTTCTCTAGATTGGAAAAATGTTATGATATATGGAAACTATTAGTAAAAAATACTTAATTTGGTACTTGGATTCGTTATATGGATCCATTACCTTGGAATCAGCTTTGTTATTGTTTTGAATTGGTCGGATCTAGTTAGCCTATCGCACAAGGGGCTGTTTCTTTGCTTGGAATTCAGAGGTGTAGTAGAAAGAACAGAAAAAAATCTTAAATTACATATTATAATAAAACTATAGAACCAAATTTGAAATGGTTTGCAGTTTTATAATCAGTAACCTTACTTCTAATGAATAGAGAAATAAAAAAAATAGAGTGGAGGGGACCTTTAATAAACATATTAACCAATACTCAATAATTGCAAAACACAAATTAATAGCAAAAGGACATTCAAAAAACAAAGTAAGGTTCAATTCATTACTGAAGAATACATCAGTTTTGTGAATTACTGTTGTTCTTTTTGTTCTTCTTCTTCTTGACGACATGGAAAAGAGCTCCCTGGGGTGAGACAGTCTCCAAGCAGTTCTCACAAGTGAAACGCAGTGCAGGTAGAATCTGCTCCTTTTCAGCCACCCTGTCATAACCGGCAGCAATGTAAAGGTAGTGGCAGTTGTGGCACTGAAAAGCCTAACCAACGTGAATCTGCAGCTTGCTGGTCTCCCTCATGTCAACATATGTTGAGTCTTTCTTCCTCATGTCAACATATGTTGAGTCTTTCTTCCTCATGTCAACATATGTTGAGTCTTTCTTCCTCATGTCAACATATGTTGATTCTTTCTTCTTCATATCAACATATGTTGATTCTTTCTTCCTCATATCAACATATGTTGGTTCTTTCTTCTTCATGTCAACATATGTTGGTTCTTTCTTCTTCATGTCAACATATGTTGAGTCTTTCTTCTTCATTTCAACATATGTTGGTTCTTTCTTCTTCATGTCAACTTATGTTGAGTCTTTCATCTTCATGTCAACATATGTTGAGTCTTTCTTCCTCATGTCAACATATGTTGGTTCTTTATTCCTCATGTCAACATATGTTGATTCCTTCTTATCACGACATTAAGATTCTTGGCCAGGAACTTCCAAACCGGATCTCTTTGCTAATTCCGATTCCCAGTGCTCCTTTCTCTTGGATTCCTCCTGATTCAAAAAATCCAAGTGACCGTAAGAAACTCTCTGTTTGCATTTACACTAGAATACTTTAAGCATCCTAATATTCTGGTGAGTGAGGGGCAGGACAAAGGTGTCCCCGATGTGTCCGTCAGAGGTCGGTAAGATCTTCCTCCTGTTCAACTCCTGACGAAGGATGGCATCAGCCTTAGGACACTGCTTGCTGTGGTCCTCCAGGTACTCTATCCAATCCTGAAAACTTTGTCCACACCAGCACTCTGCTTGGAACAGCTTGGAGCTGCCTTCTTCTACCTCTAGCTAGGAGGGCATCACCATCTCTTCATCACTCTCGTCCTGTTGCCTCATCACTTCACCACTCCTCTCTTCATCACTCTTTTCTTCCTCTTCATCGCTCTTCTGGACATGAATGCACAGCATTTTCTTCATCAAATTCTTCATCTTTTCCGTTATTCAATTCACGAGTTTTATTGTTTGTTATTTGGTACAATGAGTTGTAGCAAAGATACGCTCCGTGTCAATAATTAGCGCAGTCTTTTCATTCAAATAATGACTTTTACAATCTATACTATAAGATTGTCTGTCCGTGTGTCACAAAATGGGTTTGATAGTCATTCTGTCAACAGCGCTTCATAAAGTTGGTGTAAAGAAGAGAAAAATCAAAGAAACAGCAATAGAAAGAAAAACTAATAATTTGCTGCAGTATCATTACTACGGGAGTCACACTAGAATTATTAATTGGAAATATAAGAGTTTTGATTCTAAAGAGTATAAAATGTAATTTTTGATAAATTGAATATATTAATATGTATATATGTAAATGTGTGCTTTTGAAAACAATCTCAAACCCATTATATCAATTGAACACTCAATGAATGAACAACAGGTACTGTACCAGTATTTTTTAAACCTTCTAATTCACAAATTTATTAAAGAAATAATACCTCCAAAACCATTATATAAAAGTGTCACAAATAAAAAATGGAAATTAGATTAAATCTAGATTACATTTCAGCACTACTCTTTATAGACTAAATAAATAAAAAGAAGCCGTGTCACAAAATGGGTTGAACAGTATCAACCCAGTATCAACTCTATCAACAGTACCTCATAAAGTTGGTGAAAATGTTAGTTATGACACCAATAGATAATTATGAATGAAAACCTATAATAGTATAAAAAAAGTCAACCGGTATGTCCGTCACAAAGTAAATGAATGAGTAGACTTAGTAGTTATTTCTTATACATTATCTTCTTTTCCTGAAACCAGTACTACATTGAACTTTCATACAAGCAATGTTACACTTAAATAACAGTGGTAGTTAAACAAGGAGATGAAGATGTAAAGATTGGTCCATAGAGGACTCTACAAAAATATATAGTCAAACCATTCCCACAGAGAGTCAACCCTTCTTCTCTCTCTGTCCACTGACTAATTTTAACTGACACTAATTTACAAAATATATCTTTGGTCATTTCAATAGTGAATATTAGGTGAACATTTACAGTTCTTTTAATCCTGTACACTCATCAGTAACAGTATATTCGACTAATTGTAGTCTAGTCTACTTTGTACATAAAATACTGAACTATTGAGTAGCTAAGTAAGTAAAACATTCAGCATTTCACAATGTGATCACCAAGTCAATTTCAGTGTAGACTCAAATATTACTTATTTGCCTCATGTCTTAATTGGTTGAGGCAAATACTTTTTTCCATTTTCTTCATATTATGTTTTTGGTTCCAGGAAAACTCTCCCCCAGAATATATCGCCGCACAATTTATGTTTTGTCAGCGTATACATCGTTTGTGAATATACAAAAAAAATATTAACAAGAATTTATTTCCCGATTCCCAAGACTGACGTAAAATAGTTGTTGACAAATTTCTTTCGTTGTTTTGTTGCCATGTTTTTTTTCTGAGTGAATATATACTAGAGCTATCAATTTAAATTTAGAAGGATTTTAACGACTGCTACGAACTCAAATGTCATACCACTAAAGTCAAATACAAGGGACTGAAAGAAGCAGTCGCAAAGGAAAGTGGCTCCATGAACAAAGTCACTTACCACAGTCGGTGACAATGCTCATGGATGCAGAAAAGCTACTCCGTGAATGCAGTCACTTACCAAGGAATGTGACGAAGAGGGACACAAGCACCGGTGGCTGCACTCACGGATGGAAGAGGAAAATGAAGAGGTGATAGTAAACGAAGCCTACGAATCTACCTAACCCAAAAATCTAAGACCTCGTAGTTGAAGAGCATAACCCTAGCGCTATCCTCTAAAACTGCAAGTTGCGTTAAAAATGATAAACTTGGTAAAAATAATAAACATGGTAAAAATGATAAGCATGGTAAAAGTTATGAGCATGGTAAAAATGATAAACATGGTAAAATTGATAAACATGGTAAAAATGATAAACATGGTAAATATGATAAACATGGTAAAAATGATAAACATGGTAAAAATGATAAACATGGTAAAAATGATAAGCATGGTAAAAGTTATGAGCATGGTAAAAATGATAAACATGGTAAAATTGATAAACATGGTAAAAATGATAAACATGGTAAATATGATAAACATGGTAAAAATGATAAACATGGTAAATATGATAAACATGGTAAAATTGATAAACATGGTAAATATTATGAAATGGTAAAATGATACACATGATCAAATTTTGACAGAAAATGAATGACGCTAGAGATGCTATCGTGCATTTGGCAGCACACTTTTAGCTACTTCTATTTTCCAAATTAGTTATGATATTAATTAAAGTTAGAAAGCAATAATAAAATTATAACATATTGTAATAATAAATAACTAAAATAAATACAACTAGATTATGTGCACTCGGTAGAGCACATACCTTCGCCTCCGCTTTGACCCGTTCTCTCCTAAAATTTAATTAACTGCTAACTGGATAATAACCAATCGTCCCACCAAGTTTCATGCAATATGGTTCAATATTTTTTGAGTTATAAATGACAATGACCTTGACCTTTGACCGGGTCGCTCCCAAAATTCTACCAGCAGGTTACTGGACATGGACCAATCGTTTCACTAAATTTCAGGCAATTTGGTAGAACACTTTTTCAGTTAAGCGAATAACAAGATGATAAAATAACTAAATAAATAATAAAATATGAAAATATGACCTTACCGCATTCTTCGAAGGTAATATGGAGAATTATATAAATATGTAAAATGGTAAAATAGCAAATTGAAAGGAGCGAAAATACAGGGGGCGGCAGCATAACTTCCTTTTTTCAAAAAACAATATTTACAAATTATACAAGTTTTATTTTTCTTTCATTATGATAGTAGATATGTAAATTTTTGTTTTACACATTTTTGAAAATCATATTAGGTAGGTGACGTCCCTCATTGTCCATACAATGTATAAACCGATTCCTGGCTTTTGCCATGACCCGCACTAGCGTATCAGCGGATATATTGGCAATTTCTTCTCGGATGTTGGCCTCTAAGTCTTGTAGGCTCCTCGGACGGTTGACATAAACACGGGATTTCAGATATCACCACAAATAAAAATCGCAAGGGTTCAAATCGGGAATGTGCTGCTGTCCATTCCAAATCGCCCCTTATTGAAATGAGGCGCTATGGAATGTGTTCCCTCAAATTAGCCATCGGAGCCCTTGAAGTGAGAGTTGTTGCTCCGTCCTGTTGAAACCAAATATCACCGAGGTCCAATTCATCAATTCGTGGAAGAAAAAACTCTTCTGCTCAAGGGCTGAAGCATATCTGCACGCAGAACGTCGTGTGGGTCGAAAGATTAAAGCTCTCAATGTTCTCAGGTGATCTGATGGGCCGAGGTACTCCAGTGCTTTGTCGTGTCAATCTCCCGGTTTGCCTGAACGCATTGACCCAAGTAACAATTGATTTCCGGTGTGGAACAGGGCCTCTCGGGGCTATATTGAAACGATTTCGAAAGGTGCGCTGGGTTGCAATCACAGACAGTCGATTCGAAAAGTAGGCTTCGATGGCAAACACACGTTTCTCACTACTCCAACGCATGATTGCGACTGAAAAGAAAGAAAAGAAAACTTTAGAACCTCGTCTCTAGAAGACACCGCTACTACTTCAACACCCTGATTGCCATGCAAAATAAAAAAGGAAGTTATGCTGTCGCACCCTGTATATTCAACTCTTGATGCAAAAAGTCTTCAACTCTAGATGCAAAAAATTGGCAGGTTCAATTTGATAACGAATGTCAAAAATTGACTACATTCAATTTATTTAACTCGTTCAGATGTTACTTTATTTTTATTATATTTTCTCTTTCCTTTATCTTACCGTATGCTATTTAGATTTTTTTCTTTTGGCTCTAAATAAATGACTTCTGTATGTAAATAAAATAATTAATTGTTAGTAATAATTTACTTAAAAATCAATATCATAACTTTGAGAGTAATGAGTGAGAATTCAGGGCTCGTCTTGAGGGAGGTAGGTTGGCGAAGACGAGTGTGCTAGCGTTGGTGCTTGCGTTGCCAAGGCTTGGGGTATCCTCTACTTTACCACGTTGAGGAGAAGGATTGACGCTTGATAGCCGATATATCAGCCGAGCCTGTGACTGAGGATGAGTACCACTGAGTTGCGTAGTACTAACTGCGTAGACTGATTGTGCCGTAGTACTAATTCCTGCAAATCATGAAGGATATCAATATTTGCATATGTATATTATTTTCACTCCTCTTGTTTGATTACGTTACTTTAAATAAATAAATTGTTTACTAAAAAATTGTCTAGTAATCACCAAAAGTTACTCAAATGAAATAGGAGTGAGTTATTAGAATATTAAAACAAATGAGATTATAAGAACTTAGTCATTTAAAAAGAAAATTGTTTACTACAGCTAAGGTAGGTGTCATTCAAATTCTGATGCAGTACCCCTTAAAGGCTTAGAGGCTTATCGTTTTCTTTGATAGCATCACTCATAGAAAACGTAAGGTATACGCTATGCGTATGTATATTATACATATAAGCACCATATCGAGAACTGATAATAACTAATATTACATATATTGAATACACTATTATTATTTTAAGGCAACTGTTATATTTAGTATATATTTTAAATTAAATATATGCATGCTATGATGTTGTAAGTAAAATAATAATTATAGGGTAGTAAATATTCATTATATTATGACTGATAATATAATGAGCTGTATATAAAGAAAGATAAAATTATATATTTATACTGTAGGGGAGAACCGGGTGAGTTCGTACATTTTCCCTTTCAAGGCTTATAGAATCTTAACTATTCGGGATACAAGTTCGTTCTAATTAATACACAATCGAATCTATAGGTACTCAACTACTTATAATTACAAACTAAATTATTTAAAACCTTATGGTTCTCTCTTAATATCGATTTTAATGAGATGTATTCGTGGGTACGAACTCACCTGGAAGTGCGGGTGAGTTCGTACAAGCTGAGTATCACTCCGTACAGTAGGTACTAAAAAAGAGAAAAAGTAAGAATTTAATATATTTCAGTAAGGATTCTATGTATTTTATGGAAAATATTACAAAACCCTTGAATGCCGTTTCCTTACAATTGACTAAAGCCCAAAAATAACAAAAGGCTTCATCACCGATGTCTTCCGTACTAGATTATAGAGCGTCAATTTCCATCGTTAGCCTACGCTTTGCCACTGGTTAATTTGAGTTTTTCTTTCTTGAAATTTGTTTCTCTTTCAGTAACTCTCTTTCTAGGGCATCAGTTGTTGTGATTGATTTTCTTGGTTATCTACCTCTGCTGTTGCTCTTTCTAGGAGAAGCCTTTGGGAATGACCGAATGTTTTCAAAAGATGTTCCTAAAAATGAAACATTCATTCAATCTAGAAAGGCCTGGTTGTGGCTCGGTTGCGGGTGAAGTAAGAGAAGACTCGGTAGATGGTGAAAAAGGAGAAGCCTCGGTGCCTGTAGAAATAAGAGAAAGCTCGGTGGATGCTGAGCTAGGAACAGGCTCTGTGGATTGTGAAGTATGAGCAGGCTCGGTGGATGGTGAAGTAAGAGAAGGCTCGATGGATTGTGAAGTAGGAGCAGGCTCGGTGGCGTGTGAAGAAGGAACAGGGTCGGTGGATGGTGAAGCAAGAGCAGGTTCGGTGGTTGGTGAACCAGGAGTAGGCTCGGTGGATGGTGAAGAAGGAGAATGTTCGTTGGATGGTGAATTAGGAGCTGTCTCGGTGAATGGTGAAGTAGTAGCAGGCTCGGTAGATGATGAAGTAGGAGCAGGCTCGATAGATGGTAAAGTAGAAGCAGGCTCGGTAGATGGTGTAGTAAGAGCAGGCTCGATAGATGGTAAAGTAGAAGCAGGCTCGGTGGATGGTGAAATAGGAGCAGGCTCGGTAGATGGTAAAGTAGAAGCAGGCTCGGTGGATGGTGAAGTAAGAGCAGGCTCGATAGATGGTAAAGTAGAAGCAGGCTCGGTAGATGGTAAAGTAGTAGCAGGCTCGGTAGATGGTGAAGTAAGAGCAGGCTCGATAGATGGTAAAGTAGAAGCAGGCTTGGTGGATGGTGAAGTAGGAGCAGGCTCGATAGATGGTAAAGTAGAAGCAGGCTTGGTGGATGGTGAAGTAGGAGCAGGCTCGTTGGATGAGGCATTTCTACTTGCTTGCGCTGGTAATGATTTGAACTATTCTCAGCATATTCAGGAAAAGCGCCGTTCTTTACTACTTCGCTGGAAAAAACTTTCTTTTTTAATTCATGCTCAACAAATTCTGAACCATTTCTGGATCTCTTTGTGACATCTGACAGTGTCACCGTAGGAGCTTTATACAATTTAGCAGCTTTACGTACTGATGATTCATTTTTCCAGACGTTATATGCCTGTTCCACATCACAGGAAGAATACTGTTCCGTTCTTTTATGTGTATATACTCGAGGCATATATGAAAAATAAATATAAAGGTGAATTCGTACATAATGGGGTGAAAACGTACATATTTGTACGATGACACCCCACACCGTCATTTTATTTTCAAAATTGAATACATCAGATACTAATGAGTTTTAATTAAATATTAATGCTTACATACGTAGAGAATATCCTAGTGAATACTAGTATTCCATATAAAGTTTTTAGATAGTAAATTGTAATTGCTATGGCTTAGCTCAAGTAGTGAGAAAAAAACATTTTAGTGCTGAAAATATATGATCTCTCACCGAAAGAACATACCAGACTCTCTTGGGCTGCAACTTGTTTTTTACTGATTTTTATTATACTGCATAGGATCACCTAAATTTGAACGGGTTAGAACATAACAGGTGTTGAGTTATGGCCTTGTACAGATTCACCCACTGTACGAACTCATCCGGTTCTCCCCTACCCAATTATTGGGGATGATGAAACTGAAGATATTGTGCTGAAGAAGTAGCAACGATGTTCAGTGTTCATAGATGAGCGTCAAGAGGGTAGGTATATATTATGCGCATATTGTGCATAAGTATGATTAACCAAGTTAGTATTATACAGACAATTAATACGTTTCCTAGGTCAGTAAAGCAAGTATATGTTATCACAAACGTAAATAAGGAATTCTCAATGAGAATATGACTATAAGTATATCAAATGATATGTGTCTAAGAAATTACGAATCACAAAGTTTAAGAACTATACACAGATGTTTATTTAACTAGTTCCTCGGCTATACTGACGGTTGGCGTGGAATATTCAAAAGAGGGCTTTTTTTAGGCCTAGTGGATACATTGTTTATGAACTTTCTAGCTTTGCGAGGGTTGTTACTATCGGTAACTAATATAAGGTGTGCGTGTGATGATGGTTGTTTGGAAATAAGATTATTTGTATTACAATTAAGAAGGAAATTCTATTTATTATTAAAGAGAATTAAGTGAACCTTAGGAAATAGCATGCTGTTAAAATTAGATGATTAACCCTTTCATACCTGAATTATGTTCAATGTGAAATAAAATAGAAATAAAATGTAAAATAAAATTATAAAATTTAGAAAGTGTTGCCTATAGTCTACATCTGGCAGAAGTTAACCCATTTTACCTACTAATTTTGAGCACTTTGTATGTCTGCAAACTATCAGTCGTTTTGTTACTGTTCATTATATGATTTTTTATAAGTTAGATATAAATTTACATCGTATTTTTGCACTATATTTAAGTGAAACATTGTGAACAAAGATTGCCCCTTTATTAAGTTTTGGAAAGGAGTGGCAAACTAGCAATATTGTTGAAATAAAATGGACTCACCCCCACCTTGGAGAGGAGAGGTGGGGGGGGGGGGGCAACTGAGCGCATCCGAGACATATCCACCAGAGGCGCGTGAGGGGGTGTTGATGGGCCTATGTGAAGCCGATATCCATCAGGAAGGCAATTACCATCTGAGGGCGGCTTCATAGTTGCTTCAGTGACATATTGTATGAGGTTTTGTGTTGGTGTAGTGTTGGACATTGTGTGAGGATGGGGGAGATTGTCCCTGACCTGCTGAGCAACAGGTACTCACACAGATCTGAGTCCTCCCTCCCAATCCTATGCATAAATGAAGGGAGAGAAAGGTACGTGATGTTGAATAATAGTTTTGAATATGATTTCTTCTTCAACATTATCATATAAATCTTCATCATCATGCACCATTAGATGAATCACCTGGAACTGGAACGCAGTACGATAGCTTCTTATATTGTTGGAAAATTTCGAGTCTTGGTAGTGTACTAACTGCCTATTATATCTTATTCAGTTATCTGTGAGATTTATGCAGTATTATGACCACTTGGTCCCAGTTGCTAAAATGACATGGTGAAACTTCAATATGATATATTCTCCTGCATGAAAAATATCACAATCTTACAACTATATCCAATATAACATTATATAATAGCATTATATAATCAAATAGCATGAACATCGTATGAATTTACTATTTACCAATAATTGCAATAAATGCAAGTCCGCAGCTAACAATCACTTCTAATGTGCTTGGTCAGCATCAGGTGAATTTCTGCCGTATGTAGAAGTAGAACATAGTCTACACGTTTTTAGGCTCCTCCCATTTCATATAGTTCATGCATTAAGCTTATATTTTTTACATAACATCTTTCCAGTACTTTATAAGTACACAGTGAGTATGATTTAAACTGATTTGAAAAAAATTAGAAATTATGAAAATTTGAGAATCAAATAAGCAAATAATGAAATCGCGCTCACAACAGATGGAGAGCATTTTTCCCATCTTCCCTCTGTCGCTACTGAGAGGGTATTAACAAAAACTAAAAAACTAGAGTGCTGCGTTACAGCTAACAACTATATCTATGCAACTGATCAACAAAAATATTGAAAACGTATTTATAAATATCTTAAAAGTCGCTCTGAAGTTAGTGTAGACTGTAGTCTACATCCGTCCTTGAAGGGTTAATATATTAAAAATAATGAGAATTATGATTAGTATTTTATATTTAAGGATTATATATAAGAATGTATGACGTAAGTCACTACACAATACTCCGTTTGGTCGATATAAATATTTAGGACTACCATTTGGTATCAAATCAGCCTCTGGATAATTCCAAATGAGACTCTTAGAAGCTCTAGATGGTATTGAAGGTATAGCTATTGTAACTGATGATATTCTAGTGTATGGAGTTGGAGCCACAGATGAACAGGCTGAAAGAAATCACGATGAAGTTTTGAATAACGTTTTGAAAAGATACAGAGAGAGAAATTTGAAACTGAATCCAAACAAGATTGAACTTAAGAAGAAACATATTAGAGTCATTGGACATATGATAACACCAGATGGAGTAAAATCAGATCCTGATAAAAGACTAGCCATCATGGAAATGAAAAGTCCAAAGAATGTTAAGGAATTGAGAAGATTCCTCGGGATGGTCAATTACCTGTCAAAATTCTTACCACAACTATCTGCCGAAACTGAAATTTTGATAACGTTGTTGAGTAAGAGCAGCATGTTTGTTTGTTTTGAAAATTGAAAAAAAATAGTAAGAAAGTCCCATATATTAAAATATTTCAATGTAAACGAATAAGTTACCATCCAATGCGATGCCTCACAGAGAGGGGTAAGGTACGTTTTGCAAGCAGCGATTATTGGGCGATCATCGCCAAACAATAGCAATACATTGATGTAGTGCATAGCGATGATGATCGCAACAATCGTAGCATGCAAAACGTACATTTAGTCGCAGTACTTCTCCAAAGCGGGCACAGCCTGTATTCTACACATCGATATCATTATCCGAAACTGAGCAACATTACGCACAAATTGAAAAAGAAATTCTAGCCATAGTTTTTGCAACTTAATTTTCGATGCTACATCGTTAGAAAAACTGTGAATGTAGAGCGAAAGGATCTGAACTCTACATTGCAGACGCTATACCCAGTAAACATTTCAATGTTGGGCCAATACAGAACGGAACTCTGTGCCAACGTTGTCATGCCGGTCTCAATACAATGTCTTATAAAATCTGTAGTAATAGCGAGGCATGTCTCGAAGTTACTAGAGTATATAAACATAGAAAATAATGGACATAATAACAATAACTACAATAAACATCAATATTATTACTCAGATTAAGTTATTAGAAGCAATATTGGTACAGAAATTACTTTTTTATAACACATTTTTTAACAGTGATTGAATAAAAATTCATACATGATACAAGTATATAATATGCTACTAAGCAAGTGATTGATAATGAATTATGTTATAAAAGAATTAGGTAGATATTGGTACTTTCTAGTGTTGCCTTTAATTATTTGAACGTAAAACCGTCCATGCTATTGTACTGTTCCATATTTTCGGACTCATGATAAAACCATATATAATCATTATTATTTACCTATTGTAATTATTTCATTTCACCCTGTTATTTCAGTTCCATATTTTGGATACTCATAACACATTAATTAATGCAAAATATTAAAGGAGATATATAACTTAAAGATACAGTCAAACCGTTTGTCATGTCTAATTTCATAACTAATCGAAGGGTAAACATTTTTTTTGTGTTCAAATATATTTGTCCGGAATAAATCACTATACCTAATATTATTATGTATTTATACATGCCTATTAATGTAATAGTGAAAAATATTGTGAAATATATACCATATACACTTTAAAATACAAAATTAAGCAATTCGTGGACGAATTGTCCGTGGACGAAATGTCCATGGACGAAATGTCCATGGACGAAATGTCCGTGGACGAAATGTCCATGGACGAAATGTCCGTGGACGAAATGTCCGTGGACGAAATGTCCGTGGACGAAATGTCCATGGACGAAATGTCCGTGGACGAAATGTCCGTGGACGAAATGTCCATGGACGAAATGTCCGTGGACGAAATGTCCATGGACGAAATGTCCTAGACCCATATATTGTATCATAACTGGGTTATTACATTAATGAGGAGTTGATTTAATAAAAACAGCACGGATAGAGGATGACTATATTTATTATTGGAAAACTTATAATTTAGGTAATTTATATAGGCTATGAGGTTAATTTGTACAGTTAGGGTTTTCATATTGAAGTTAATAAATAAATATCAATTGCATTCCTACCCTTCCTGTTCTGAGAATCAAATGCATATTATAGTACATGGTTTTTCGAACCGGAGATGTGAATCTATTTGGTCCGCAGTTTAGGTACCGCCATTTTTCAGTGTGTGGCTGAGTTCCACGATAGGTTTGTTTAGTTAAGATTGTTTCTTTGGTATTTCTTTGCTTGTGTTGTGGAGTTGGAAGTGATTTTGGTGCTGAAAGAAGCTATTTGCGGGACAAAAATATATCATTTGAAGAGATATATTTATATACTATACCTACTATAAACTAATTTTTTGTTAAATATAAATTTCGGAATAATTATCTGATTTTTAGAATCAGAGTTAAATTGATAAAACCGAAACTATTTTAAAAACTGCTCTAGGAAAGTATTACTTTTTGTATCGGTTCATAACTTTACCTGTACAATTATGAAAATGAAAATTTTAATTAAATTACTTTCAGGAACGTGTAATAGTAAAGAAAAATGTGATACTTTAATTTTAAATTCCCGTTTATCTTAATTGATAGTATTTTCAAATATTGTTAATTTTACTTCATGTACCAAGACTAAATTCACAATATGCATATACTTTGTACTAATAAAGTTTCTTTTTTAAACTAACAAATTTAAATAGTGGGAAAATCATTCCGGTGACTTTTGTCTTCGCCTGTACATCGGTTATCGTTCCAATTATATATCAATAAATTATTGAGAAAATTATATACAAGAAAAGAATTTTTTTGTGAGAAATAAATTGAAATATTAATAGTTGTCTTTGAGATTTATTAGAGTTCCCCCTCAATAATTTTGTAAATTGTGCTCAGTATATTTTGGTTGTTGTGTGGAAATTGAAATGTAATTACTCTTTATACTTTAACATAATATTCTTTGATATTTTTGGCGGTCTTATGACTGCAAATCTCTCTGTTAATTTCCATATTTGCTAATTCTTTTTCAACCACTTAAGTCATTATTGTATAAATATAGCTTTATATTAAAATTAATTCGTATTACCACTTCAATCAAACTATTCTTGATTGGAACAGTTTGTTTTGAATAATTTGTATTTAACATTGGAGTAAAGTGCAATCTTAGGCATTAAATGTCCAACACTCATTAGGTCTGAAATAATTTTTTTTAAATGATATGACCCTTTTAATAATAATAGATAAATAGGTACATCAATAAATGTATTGTTTCAATATTCAATAGATTTGATGAATATCGCTAATTCTCTTTTTATTTGCTGAAAAGAACATTTTTGAGAACCGATTTTAATGATTATGAATAAAAACAGTAGAACTCCTCTATAATGAACAACAGTTAGTTCAATATACAGAGAGTTTACTCAATTAATAGGACCTCAAAAGATGAATAGAAAACTGGACATTTTTGACTTACTACACGAAATATTTTAATTTCTTAAATTATAAATTCGTTTTGAAGGGCACAGCATTTCTTAGGTCTCTCTAATCGAGATGTTCACTTGACAGGACTTCATAATATAGGAATTGTTCTGGTAGAACTCCCCTGTAATTAAATACAAAAGCATAAAATATTAACTGTTGCCTATGAGAGTTACCCCGTGAATTGTTTGTAAATTGTGCTCAGTGTATTTTAGTTGGTGCTGGGAAATGAAAATTAACTGTTTTCAAGACATCTCTTAGATATTTTGTTTATATTTTTGACGGTCTTATGACTGCATATCTCTCTATTAATCTGCTAATTCTATTTTATCTGTTTATGACATTATTGTATAACTATAATTAATTTAGTTTTACTACTGAATAGTTCCAATATTTTCAACTATTCTTGATTCTCTCTACGCTACTTTTCTATTTCTTTGGCTGAAATGACCTATTAAAAACAATGAATTTAGAGGTAATGAATTTCAAGTTAGTCAACTCACAATAAGAAATAAAGGCTACGGGACAACAATTTTAGACTAAATAGTTAAAATTCATACATTATGATCTATATTACTATTAATTTCAATCTGACAGAAATATAATTTTTTTTCTTTTCAATATATTTTTCTATGTAGGTGTGAATTTGTTTTAGACATTATAGCCTTTACATTGTTTAAATATAGTTATAAAACCAATATCTTACCACAATCTTATTTAGAAACAAGTGTACTGATATTATTTAAAATTAATTAATTGTCAAATAACAGGTTCTAGGACAACTCGCCGCTGGACAATTCGCCGTGCGGTCAACTCGCCGTGCGGACAACTCACCGCTGGACAATTCGTCTTATTGGACAACTCGTCGTGCTGTGCGGACAACTCGCCGCCAGGACAACTCGCTGTGTGGACAACTCGCCGTGCGGACAACTCGCCGCCAGGACAACTCGCCTCGTTATATTTGTTTTACCGGCGAATACATCATTTTCATATATAAAAAATATCACAAATTATAACAGGGATTTATTTCTATCTGTTCAAGACTGACGTGAAACAATAGTTGACAAATTTTATTATTTCAATTTATTAGTTTCTTTTGCTGTCATATTTTCACTGTGAGAATACTTCAGGCCGCAAAAACATTAGAGCTATTAATTTAAATTTAGTGATGCTAAAGGTGTGCATCGAAACGAAAGGGTCTTGTTGCTAACGTCAAATGGAAATTAAATACAAGGGACTGGAAGAAGCAGTCAGAATGGAATGTGGCTCCATGAACAAAGTCAGATATGAATATCAATCATTTTTCTCATAGATCATACATATATTAAATTATACATTAGCTACCTAACTAAACATATCCAGTGTCCGAATACTGTGAGTGTCGAGTGACGTTTCCTATATTATGTACATTTAGTTTATTTGTAGCTTTACCTGATAACCGTACCTGAAAACCCCTGTGAAATTTTAATTAACAAAAAAATACAAACTAATTTCAAACCTTCCTTCTCTTCATTTATATTTTTATCATAATTTGAAATAAATACAATAACGCAAAATACCATCTATTGCTTTATCACACAGTATGTAAACAGACTGCGTGATTTCAGTTAGTAATTACGTATTCAAATACGATTTAACTGGAAATTTAATAATTTTTCCATTTATGATTTTTATAACATTGCGTATAGTTATAGTCAAGTTGACCATAGGCCTACCGTCATACTGCGAATTGACTGCGCTTCTCAAGACATGATTACCATGACTACTCTTAGCTACTCTACTCTTACCTACTCTACTCTTAGCTACTCTACTCTTACCCACTCTTACCTACTCTACTCTTAGCTACTCTACTCTTAGCTACTCTACTCTTAGCTACTCTACTCTTAGCTACTCTACTCTTAGCTACTCTACTCTTACCCACTCTACTCTTAGCTACTCTACTCTTAGCTACTTTACTCTTACCCACTCTACTCTTAGCTACTCTACTCTTAGCTACTCTACTCTTAGCTACTTTACTCTTAGCTACTCTACTCTTAGCTACTCTACTCTTACCCACTCTACTCTTAGCTACTCTACTCTTACCCACTCTACTCTTAGCTACTCTACTCTTAGCTACTCTACTCTTAGCTACTCTACTCTTACCCACTCTACTCTTAGCTACTCTACTCTTAGCTACTCTACTCTTAGCTACTCTACTCTTAGCTACTCTACTCTTAGCTACTCTACTCTTACCCACTCTACTCTTAGCTACTCTACTCTTAGCTACTTTACTCTTACCCACTCTACTCTTAGCTACTCTACTCTTAGCTACTCTACTCTTAGCTACTTTACTCTTAGCTACTCTACTCTTAGCTACTCTACTCTTAGCTACTCTACTCTTACCTACTCTACTCTTACCCACTCTACTCTTAGCTACTCTACTCTTAGCTACTCTACTCTTACCTACTCTACTCTTAGCTACTCTACTCTTACCCACTCTACTCTTAGCTACTCTACTCTTAGCTACTCTACTCTTACCTACTCTACTCTTAGCTACTCTACTCTTACCCACTCTACTCTTAGCTACTCTACTCTTAGCTACTCTACTCTTAGCTACTCTACTCTTACCCACTCTACTCTTAGCTACTCTACTCTTAGCTACTCTACTCTTAGCTACTTTACTCTTAGCTACTCTACTCTTAGCTACTCTACTCTTACCCACTCTACTCTTAGCTACTCTACTCTTACCCACTCTACTCTTAGCTACTCTACTCTTACCTACTCTACTTTTACCTACTTATCTATCGACTACCTATCTAATACATCAAATCCGTCTCAGACAATAACCACATCCTTTTTAACCACACCAACCACATGTGTACGAACATAACCACGTACACAGTGTGAGAGTGCGTGTGTATAACCACGTACACAGTGTGAGTGTGTACGTGCATGCATTCTGTCACGGTTACGTACACTCAAAGAAAAGTACATCCGTAAAGATTTTTTCACGACTTACTATCTTCACATTTCCAAAAAAAATCTTTACTAATTTTTAAATTGTTCTGGGATCACGATTTTAAGTAAGATTCGAAAATGATAGAAAATTAGAAAACTGTGTTTTGTGAAATTAGCATAAAGCAGTGACACTTTTCCCTGATAGTACACCTGACATGTCCCATAGCCACATTAACATTCTAGATCTATATGGAATGCAAGACATATATCTGTTCTTTGTTATTCGTACGGAACAGTTTCCCTTTCGGTGATTTTATAAATAGTAGATTGAGGTGCTGGGACAATATTAATGTCTCGTATGTGACTATACTGTACTCATTTACTTTTTAATTTATCAATTACTATCATCCCACTCGATCTGTGGTTAGAGTTAAGAAATAGTTAAAGGCGTCACAGTCCTTCTTACGACATCTCATTGCTTGCTGGAGAGTTGATACCGAAAGTATTGTCCAGAGTGTTGAAGATTTCAGTTATTTAATACATAAATAAAGAAATGTAAAATTATCATAAATACGGACGTCAACTTTGAAGTTAAAATCTTGGTACCAACTGTACCAAATGTGGTACAATAATTGTATCAATGTGGTATAGAAGTACCAAATATGGTACAGAAGTACCAAATGTGGTACAGCAAAACCTCGTAGTAGACCAGCCTCCTAGTAGACAAACCTCCTATTAGACCAAGAAATTATAGACTAACAAATTTCCAGTACAGAAAATACTAATACAGGCATCTCCCGCTTTAGTTACCAAATCACGACTCAGTTTAGTTACCAAATGGTAACTAAAACGAGTAAAAGTAACAAGAAATTTATAATTGTCACTTCTTGATTATATCCCTTATTTTCTATGAGTTAAAGAAAGAAAATTTGTTTTAGAGTTATTAGAGTACTACGTATATAAGCATATTAATAATAATATACAGTCTTTCATTGTTTGTAACTGTGATGGAAAAGTTTAAAGTCGTGCATTTATTAAATGTTTTAAAATCCATCCATAGCTTAACTCTCACTCAGTATAGGTGAGTAATTAATAGATACTTAGATTTCTATAATTTTTGTGCTACATTTAACAAACAGCAATTTTATGATCTATGAAATGTTTTTGGTAGTAGGGTACTAAGTTCCAAGTTATTGGTCGGTTTTATAATTTCGGACACGTCAGAAAAGTAAATATTATAATTATTATTTAACTTCTATTCCAATTGATATCATGGATACCAATTGAAATAAAAGTTAAATAATGATTATTATATAAAGATTTTCACGTGTTCGAAAATATGGAACCGTGCAATAACACGGAACTAGCCCTAAAATAGGACATGTTGAATTTCTGAACCAATTGCTTCTAATATCCTCATCTGGATTATAATTTTGATGTTTTTTTTAGTTACTGTGAAATAATCACAAAAAATTGTCTCCGTTTTCTATGTCTACGAACGGTTCTTATTTTGAAAAATGTCTCGAAATAAGTAACCACTTTTACTAAAGTGAGTTGTACTTAAAGCGAGGCCTGCCTGTACTTGAAAAAACCCCGTACTCGATCAAACACAATTTTTGTCACCTGACAGTTATTCTAGTGTAAATATTACAAGGAGTAATAGTTACAATACTATTTTAAAGATAAATCTCTAATTTGAATAATGTATTATATTTATTTATGCTGTTTTTAGGATAAAACATAAGGCAGAATTAGTTTCAGATTTGATGGTAGACTCTGAGCTAAAAAAAAATTAATGTGAAAAGTTATAGAAAACTAGATACAGTGTAATTTTCTTTTTTTTCATTTTCACTTTCATTGAAACAAAAAAAAACATATAGTTTCTAAATGTGTTTCTCTTCAAAATTGGTATGTTAGTCACTATTAATTTGGCATTAAAGTTATCATAAACAAATAGAGCTATCGAAATATTAAAGTCACCGCTTTACTTTTAGAGAAAACGATTTTGGTCTAGTAGGAAACTACTGAAGTAAGTTACTTACTAGACCAAACAAACTTGGAACGTAACTCTGGTCTACTGCAAGTTTTTGCTGTACAGTATGTACCAAATGAGGTACAATAGTACCAAATGTGGTACAATAGTGCCAAATGAGGTACAATAGTACCAAATGTGGTACAATAGTACCAAATGTGGTACAGTAGTACCAAATTTGATACAATAGTACCAAGTGTGGTACAGTAGTACAATATGTGATACAATAGTACCAAGTGTGGTACAGTAGTACAAGATGTGATACAATAGTACCAAGTGTGGTACAGTGGTACAAGATGTAGTACAATAGTACCAAGTGTGGTACAGTAGTACAAGATGTGATACAATAACAATAGTACCAAGTGCGGTACAGTAGTACAAGATGTGATACAATAGTACCAAGTGTGGTACAGTAGTACAAGATGTGATACAATAACAATAGTACCAAGTGTGGTACAGTAGTACAAGATGTGATACAATAGTACCAAGTGTGGTACAGTAGTACAAGATGTGATACAATAGTACCAAGTGTAGTACAGTAGTACAAGATGTGATACAATAACAATAGTACCAAGTGTGGTACAGTAGTACAAGATGTGATACAGTAGTACCAAATGTGGTACAGTAGTACAAGATGTGGTACAATAGTACCAAATGTGGTACAATAGTACCAAGTTCGACAAGCCTAAGATGAAGATGAAGAGTCTCATCTTTTTGTCCTAGCGCTCCATCTTCTGTTACAATGTACCTATGGTTTGTACTAGGCCTATAGGCTATAGGATTATATACTAGGATAGGCCTCATTGTTACCGTGACTGTGGTGGAGATAGGTTGTACCTGCATAGTGCTCTTTGTGTACACACTGTGAAATACTGCACACCTATTAAATAAACTGATACTGTGAGAAGGAATATACTATAACAAGGTGAGAGAAGACTATTGAATAGTTAGCTAGAAAATGACCAGATGTTAATAGGCTTTAGTATATGTGTTGTTTCATACCTACATACATGTTCCACGTAGGTAATTACAAACATTCTATAATTATTCATAACTCTTTTATTTTATCTTTCATATGATGTATTTTGTTTTAATGTAGAAGACATCGTATATAATGTATAAGAAAAGTTAACTACATTCTTGACTCCTAGGCCTAAAATCAAAGAACTGTAGGCATAGAAAACGTGGCCTGCATTCACGCAGTCGAAAACATGTTATCTGTCGGTGTAGGATAACTTTCCAATTATTGGACAGTTCCACATTTTCGTTACTGTAAGAAAGAAGCATAATTTATTATTTTAACTATTTATTTTTATTGCTATCCATGCACCTACCAATTAAAATATCAAAATTATTATTATATATTTTTCTTATATGTTCGAAAATGCGGAGCCGTTCCATAAGTGGTAACTAACCCTACAGCCTACATTCGTACACTAATTCTGTAAACCAGTAAACTATAATGATATATCATTAGTTTACTTATTTGTAACAATTAATAAATCTTCCTATCATTCCATCGATGTAACACTTAATAATTCTCTCTCATCTAATTACTATTTCTAAGTCAAATGTTTTATTTTTCATTTTTGAGAAAAATCACCATGGTAAATAGTGATTTACATATAATATATTTATCAAGTCATTGAATAATATTAAACTATCGAAGGAATAGAGAGTAAAGTTATAATTAAAAGATGCAAATTAAATAACGGATGAACGTTTAAATAAGTTATTATTAAAATCTCATCAAGATATTGTAATACCTATATTGCGGAGAGAAAACACTGATATAAATATATATAATTTAAAACTTGTTTATTTTAATTAGTATCCATGATACCTGCATGTATCATGGATACACATTAAAAAAGTACCTAATAAGAAATCGCTTGTTTGCGAGAACAGTGTCATAACTTCAAAAAAGCTGTTTTTCAGGAGAGGCATTTTAGTACATGTAATGTACGTACATTTAATGGTATATCGTTAGGACATTTAGCCTCTCTAGCGGTATATTTTTGAGTTACAATGATGATTTTTTTACCAAAATGATCAGCATTTTATGATTTATATGTCTATATGGATAACTCTAAAATACATGTTTTTGTTTTTATGACGTTGTTGCTGCAAACAAGCGATATATGGAAAATCATTTCCTAAGTTATTCTTGTATTGAGTGCGCATTTTCTACGTTAAAGGTCCTCTCCAGGCTCCTAGAAAAAACTGAGTTTATTACATAATATTATAGAACTAAGGTCTACGATCATTATTCCGCAAACTGTATACAATTCGGTTCAGTATATATTTTATTATTTGCTTTTAAAGTTTTTTAATACTATGTGAGCAACAATCGAGCGAATCTCCAACCTGCCGCTGAGAAAGAAGATTGTACACTCTTTGTTTTGATTTCAAATTCAGATTTTTAAACAAACAATGCGTTTTTGGAATTCTTTTAAGATATTAATTGTTTCTAAAAGTATATAAACGTTTCTATAATAAGTTTATCCAAATTTAAACCTTTAAACAAATAATAAATAGATTTATTAAACCAAATACTTAGTTGACAATCAAAACAAATGGTGTACATTCTTCGTCATCAGACTGAAAATTAGAAAGTCGGGAGTAAAGTAGGTTTTGTAGAATTTTGATTATAAAAATATTTAAAAGCATATAAAATTAAAAATATGCTATCAAATTTGATGCGGTTTGCAGTAAAATGATAAGAAACATTAGCCTCGTTGATTTAAGCAATACAAAAATTTGCTTGGAGGGGACCTTTAAGTACAAGTGCAATAGTACTTTAATTAAAGTATAGAATTTAAGTATTTCATATGGCATGTAAAAAACTAGAATACGTGCATTCGGTAGAGCACATACCTTCGCCGCCGCTTATCAATGAACTTTAGGTACCATTCAATAATTGAATAAAAAATGACCTTGACCTCAGCCTTTGACCCGATCGCTCCTAAAATCTAATAAACTGGTAACTGGATATTGACCAATCGTCCCACCAAGTTTCATGCACTATGTCTGAATACTAAATTATTGAGTTATGAATGACCTTTGACCGGATTGCTCATAAATTTCTACCAGATGGTTCCTGGACTTTGACCAATCGTCCCATAAATTTCAGGCAATTTGGTTGAATACTTTTTGAGTTATGTGAATAAGAGGATGATAAATAAATAATGCCGTCTAAAATATAACCTTCCAGGATATATGAAATAATCCCCTGGAGGAAAAAATTCCCCCGGAAAACAACTAACGAAAAAACAATATCACCGCGTCAAAATTAGAATAGGTATTATTTATTTTCATCTATTTTTTCCCTGAAGTACCTACAAAAAGAAGAAAAAGACAATATCAGAAAGAATAGCATGTACTTGTAGTATCAAATTACAACAGTTTGAATAAACATATATAAAGTTTTTAGACTGTAGCTAACTAACGATACAAAATCTGAAAATTGTAAATAGGCTGTACAAAACTGAAGTTTAAACTGTATGCTATGGCCTTGTTGTTGTCTATAACAGAACTACATTCCTCATATTTTCTACAACATTGCGCAGGTTAATAAAAAAGACTATTATTTGCGATTCTTCAGAGGAGTGTTACCAGCAGTAAGTTGCTCTTAGCGAAATTACTGAAATGATTGTTTCATTACAAAAGACTTTAAGGTAGAAGATTTACCCATTTAGAATTATATAACAGTCATCTATACCTTTGGTAATTGTGACATTTAATTAACCATACAAGCACGTAAAATATATACATTATATATGAACAGGAGAAAGAAACTAGTTAACTATTGAACTATAGACTGATGGTAAATGATTAAAACTAGCGATATATAACTATCAATAGACAAATAGGGAACAAAGATATTCAAATGATGCCATTTAGTTAATATGTATCGCCATTTATTTCTTCGTTTTACACTTGATTAAAATTATATATCCCTAGGATTATAACAAGTTATATATATAATTATCAATAGAAAAATTGGGCACAAAGATGTTTTCTAAATCTTGTGGGATCTTATTCGGGGAATTTTTTCCTCCAGGGAATTTCTTCCGGATACCATCCTTCCGCATTCAGCGAAGGTAACTATAAGGGGCACTCGGTAGACCTTCGCCGCCGCTTATGAATGACCTTGACCTAAATCTTTGGCCCGTTTGCTCCTAAAATCTAATAAACTTGTTACTGGATAATGAACAATCGTCTCACTAAATTTGAGGCAATATGGTTGAATTTATTTTGAGTTATTAATGCACTTGACCTTGACCTTAGATCGGATCCCTCCCATATATGGTTCTTGGATATTGACCAATCGTCTTACCAAATTTCAGGCAATTTGGTTGAATACTATAGTTGCTTGAGTTATGTGAATAAGATGACACTATCTTACGCATGTTGTGCACATGCGTATAATAATATATCGTATAACTGCTTTCCATTCATGTTATGGCTTTTTAACTGAACAATGAAAAAATGCAATGAAAAGTGATTCCAAAGATACATATTATATTACTTAAAAATAATAATACATTTTTTTGTAAAATGGTATTGTTTTAAATATTATGTTTTTAATTCTTGTCTACATTGTAAAACCCGTGCAAATTAATATAATTAAAAAGATTATCACATTGATTTACTAATAAATACTTACTCTGCTTTCCATATAATCTAATTCTATATTATCTTTTTCAGATCCCAAGATGCCGTTCGGATACAATGGTTCTACCCCCCTGGGGATGATGAACAGGGCAGCCATGGGCATGAGAAGAGTCCCCCACCGCTTTGCCAGGAGGATCAACAGGGATGTGGAGCTCCTGAAGCGTCGCCTGGTGTTCGATTCCACCTCCAGTACCACACAACCAATTCTGCAGCCATGTTTCAGTGATGAGGAGGAGGATGACTCTTTGATTCAGTCTCTAGATAACTTGGGTGAGTTTCTAAAGATAGGCTCATAGAGTAATAATTTTATATACTAGAGAGAGCTAGTTGTGCAGCGACTGCAGGACGCTCAAAACCTTATTTTGTTTCAGTCATATAAAGTTATGATAAACTACTCTAGAGAGAGGAAGTGTTGAAGCGATTGCAGGACTCTAAGGAAGACTGTGTAAAACCTTATTTTGTTTCAGCTGTACCATTTTTCCATTGAACTGACGCTAGATTGCCAGTTACGTGAATACAAAATAAGGTTTTGAGTTCCCGCAAGATGCGATATTATTTTGGCCACTGACTCACCACTTGGTTATAGGCTCAATAACATATTACTTTTTTATTCTAATTTTCTATGAATTTCAACCTTCGACAGAATTCTTACGGTGAAACTTTATTATGAAATTAGACTAGAATCTGCTGTTTCGTCTTTACGATATTGTAAATGGGTAACTTTTAATCTGAAAATTTATTCATTTTATTGACGATCGCTTATTGGTAAATTGGCTGATCGAAGTTGTTCATTTCTTATATCAAAGCTATGAAATCATTTTGAATATTATTCTACCCGTAGTCTAATTCATTTCATCTATAAATATTTAAAATACAGGTAAAATAGTTCTACTTATTTATATTATGGTTGTTGTTATCATCTGGTGGTTGTGTGTTGTTTGGCAGGCTTGCGTTGGCATTGTTGTTGTTGCTATTATTGAAATCATCTGGTGGTTGTGCGTTGAGTGGTGTGATTGTTGTGGTGTTGTTGTTTGTGTTAGGTGGTTGTGTTCATCAGCTTCAGTAGAAACTAAACCTAAAATCCTAGATATTCTAACTAGTTAGTGAGTGTATAAACTTGCCAAAATAGAATCCTGATTTCTAAATGAGTTTGATAACAATATTTATCTTAAGGGTAGGACAACAAGCTATGAAATATCGAAGTTAGGTCTTTATGAGAATAATAACTTAACGATGTACCTAGACGAAAAGAAGAAAAAAAGTTATAAACAGAGCTGAGCGTTCTTTGATTACCAAACAACTTAAAAGGGCGTGAATTTATGTTAAATACTGGTTCTTTTGTCAAAAAATTGTTATTTATTAGTTGTATACTCGTGAGAATTCAATCGTCTGAAATATAACTAGCCACCAGGAAAAATATATTCTATTTATGAATGTAATAGTGAATTTCACCGCAAGGGCAGGATTGGCGCTGCGATCAGTTTGTTCACATAGTCAGCTATATCTTTTAACTAAATTACGTCAATGAATATGATTAATTATTTAATATATAGTAAATTTACAATAAAATGATTATAGATAAACTAGAATGTAACTAGAATTTTTTTGAGTTATAAATGACCTAACAAAATGGTTACTGGATAATTACCAATTGTCCCACCAACTTTCAAGCAATTTGGTTGAAAACTTTTTATTTATGCGAATAACAAGATTAGAAATTAATAAATGCCGACCAGAACATAACATTCCGCATTTGCGAAAGTAACAAACTGTACAAAATAAGCGATATCAGTTTATTAATTATGTTCCTCTAACTATTTTACAACAAGATAAAATTTTAGCGTCCCATTAACTAGTTATATAGTCCTTTTGTTTCCTGTAAAGTATATGTCATTTTGATTCTTTAACTTTGGTTTATATAAATAAATCTCATATTCAAATAGTTATAGCTTATTTCCGAAGATAAAGACATTTTATAAACGTTCATGAAGATTGTTCTGGAAATAATGTAGACAGCGCCATCTATGAGATGATCGCATAAGCTTATGTTAACTAATAAAATCCTATTTTCTCTGAAAATACAGTGATTTAAGACGAAATATTTCATCTCCGTTACTAATCTTTTTTATTTATCATATTATGATGAAATATTTGATATGAAGCTAAACAATCTAATTATCCTGATTTTATAAAAAAAAATTCTGCTGGGTTGTATATACTTCTGATAGTTCAATATACTTTTCTGTTTTAGGATTGAATTGATTCATTCAATATTTTATTCACACATTTTAGTTAGGCAAGTATTTTTTTAATGAAGTTCTATTCCAATCTTTCAGATATTTTCGATGGAAAAAGTAACTCCAGATCCACGCTGTGCCATGGTACACCAATGAACCCTAAACCAGAAATCTACCACAGTACTCCAAACGAAACAAGGCACGAGGCGACTGAAACCTTCCTCCCACAACTTCAGAATGTGGGAGAGCATGACCAGGCAGAAGCTCTCAACCCTGATCAAGAACCTGACCTGGAAACTGATCCAAATGAATTATCGGTCAAGGATGATTTGCAAGAACCTAACACTGATGTTGATCGTTTACAAGAGGTTGAGCAAGATGAATTTTCTGAAAACCTAAGTACTTCAAATCGCTTAGAACAAGATGGCAATCCAGATTCTTATCTAAAAGAGCCAGCTGAACAGACCCCTAACTCTTTGGCAGAAGAACAAGAAGATCACAACCTTCCTGAATCTGAGAAAGATATTGATACAAATAGACTAACTGATGACACCGATGTCAATACACCAAATCAAGATGCCGAGTTTGCCTATTATGAAGAGAGAGAACGTATTCATAATTTTATTCGATCTTCACCAATTTTATATAATTTAATTCAAACTGCCTCATTCCCTTTTGCTACGAAGCACAAATATCAATTTGGAAATTCTGATGAGACAAACGAGGAAAATGATTCACAGGAGGGAAATATCCAACCTGAAGCTCCTGTTGTTGATTCTGAAGAAATATACGAGACAGAAGACATAAACGTAGATTTAAAGAAGAACATTTCGCTTTCAAACAAAAATTTCGAATCTACCAACGAGCTACTAGCGAACAGTCCCTACACTCCTCTTCCTATCAGTCACTTTTCTCCTCAGACTGTTACCACTCCAGTGTGTCCTTCGCCCGAACTAGCGAGTCCTTCACCCGGTCTTGTGAGTCCTTCACCCGGTCTTGTTGCGCGACTCGGTTGCTCCAAAGCAAGACTAAGATGCGCCCCTCAAAGACTCTTCAAGACTTCACCAGTTAACTTCGAAGAGTGCTTAGAAATTGTCAAAAGGAAGGAGGAAGAGAGTGAGTAGATTTTGATACTTTCTTTTACACAATTACTACTTACATAGACTTGTTTTTTTTTCTTATTAGAATAACAAATCATTTTGAATCATGCCTATGTTTTATGATGAAAACTAACAGGGAATAACTTTTTTCAGGATTACAGAAATTGAAGGAGAACAAGCCTCTGAAGATGAAGAAGCCTCCACTCTTCAGTATCTACTCTGACGCCCTAGTGGATGAAGATGGGAATGAGGTTGCCATGCCCCCACTACCTGTCTTCCAGGTCAACCCAGAGGAGGCAAAGAAGAAGAAACAAGCAGAGGAAGAGAAGAAGAAAAGACAAATCAAACTAAAGGAGGAGCGGAGAGAAAGACAGAAGAATATCAGAAAAGCTAGAAACCTTGTTGATATTTTAAGTCATGTTCTTCGGTAATTTGCTTCAAATTCATCGATAGAAAGTAATTAACTTCTCTAGTTGAGGGATGTTGTAATATTTTGTAAATGCTGTTAATACTGTTATTGTTTCTTATAACTAATAGTATAGTAATTTATGGTTACTACTTTCTCTACTTAATAACATGACTGCATTCATTTTTATTATTCTGTGAAATATTTTGGAAATGAACCACTTTTTAAACATCTGTTTGTTTTATTTGATGTCACAGGCCTCAACACCAGTGCATTTAGAAGATGTAAATAAAATTACTGTTGTAATTTAGATTTTGGAAGCTTTTTTTTCATTCTTACACCCCTTGGGGCTCCATCTTAAAGCTGTTTGTGGTGAATGGAAGAGAAGGAGGTGGCGTCCCTTGTATCCTGAACTGATGTAATTTCCATCGGTTAGGGATTGTCCATTTTTCATTATATTTAAAACTAATTGTAGTTCTAAGAGTAAGAGGTTGATGCTCTTACTTTAATAGGTATTGTCCATATTTCATTATAAACTATCACCTCTTCATTTTCCTCTCCGTGAGTGCAGTCACCGATGCTGGAGTCATTCCTAGGTAGGTAACTGTAATCTCCATCCATGAGCTTTGTAGCCGACTGGAGGTTGGTCATTTTGTTCATGGATCCGCTTTCTTTCCTAACTGCTTCTTGCCCCCAGGGGCTCTATCCTGAAGCTGTCTGTGGTGAATGGAAGAGAAGGAGGGTGGCGTCCCTTTGGCCCCGAACTGTTGTAATTTGGATTATGGATTGTCTTTTTTCATTTTTACTATGTTTATCATTTTTTTAACGCTACTTGCAGTTTTAGAGGATAGCGCTAGGGTTATGCTCGTCAACTACGAGGTCTTAGATTTTGTGTTAGGTAGGCTCGTAGGCTTCATTTACTATCACCTCTTCATTTTCCTCTTCCATCCGTGAGTGCAGCCACCGGTGCTTGTGTCCCGTTTCGTCACATTCCTTGGTAAGTGACTGCATTCACGGAGTAGCTTTTCTGCATCCATGAGCATTGTCACCGACAGTGGTAAGTGACTTTGTTCATGGAGCCACTTCTCTCTCTGACTGCTTCTTCCAGTCCCTTGTATTTAATTTCCTTTTGACGTCAGCGATATGGCCTTTGGTTCCGAAGCAGACGTTAAACCCCTACTAAAAAAAAAAATAATAATAATAACTGCTTCTTCGAGTCCTTTAAATTTAAAATTTCCAACCAGACCTCCCCCTCCCCTAATGAAATTGATCATCTGGGCTGGGACAATATGACCTAACGAATATGACATATATGCTCTAAAAATATGACCATATACTCGTAAAATATGAATGTATGATCTAAAAATATTCCCTTAAGATATGACCTTAAGATATATATGTTCTTATGCTCTTCGCATGCACATATGAAAAACGAACGTGAATATAACGAAGTTGAAATATAAGTTAGATTAGTTGGTGATACTGATATTATAAATGCATTATTTTGAAGATTTTAAATGAAATGCTGTTCAATGAATTTTACAGTTCACTTTACATCGTCTATTAAAGTATCTGCAGACTACCCTATTCTACATGTGTCTATCCAAAGAGTTATGAAATTATTTACATAATGAACGCAAATTTTTTTTGAACAGCGACACAAACTATGAGAACAAAAATAAACACTAAGATAAAGCCCAACAAAAAAATATATAATTAGAATTATAAACTTGAGTTACATTTAATAAATTCCTCCCAGTGAACATTTAGTAAACTTTAGAAGGGGTCTAAACGTCTACTTCGGAGACAAAGGCCATATCGCTGACGTCAGGAAGAAATTTAATACAAAGGACTAGATGAAGCAGTCAGAAGGTAAATTGGCTCCATGATCAAAATCACCTACCACCAGTTATTGTCAAAACTTATGTAAGCAGAATCGTCCACGAAATCCGTTATTTTGTGTTATATTTAATAAGTGTATTTATCTTATATGATATATCATTTATATATATTCAGCAATACAAAAGTAAAAAACACCCTTTGTTGATGGTAAATAGAAATTCATGATTTTTGCCTTAACTCTTATTGCAATCTTTTTCTCGTTCTGGCCAGCAATAGTAAAATAATAAAACTGAATGCTTACCAATTATTTTGTCTATATTGAGATGCGTGTAGTTTGAGGTGTTCTGCAAGGGGTAGTATTTGTGTTTCGTCGTGTAGATGTATACTTCTTTAATCATATACAGACAGGCTCCGTTTTTATTATACCTCGCTCTTTTAAAATCTGCAATAATTGTCAGGCATGTCTCTATGTTATTATTACAGTACATAAACATAGGAAACAGAGACATTTTTTGTGGTGATTATATCACGGTAACTACAATAGTCATCAATAGTATTTTCAAATGAGGTTATAAGAAGATGTTATAAGAGATGGTAGAGTTAAAAATAGTAGAGATGTTATATATAAATTGTGCAAATCAACATAGCTAACATTATATGGTCGATACAATTGAAACAAAATAACAAAGATGACACATAAAAAACATATCTAGACAAGTTAGCTATTATAGTAGGGTTGTGACAATATGATTTTAAGATAAAAATATAGTCTCTAGCATATTTGAAATAAAGCATATTCTTTTTTATTAAAAACATATTTTTTATTAAAAAATATTTTTTTCGTGAATAAATAATACTTTTTCTTGAAACTGTTGCAACCCGATTATTGCATAATTAATTAACAACAACTAATTATTAAAATCAATTACAACCACTACAGTAATTTGCTGATTAAAATACAACGCAATTGAATTCAAAGGTATTTCTAAACTTATGGCAACACTCTAGAATCATACGCGCTAAATACAATTAGGCCTACCCTTTGTTTAGTTTCCGCCCAAAGATTGTAAGGATGATTTTTACCGGTTAAACGACATTAACGAGTCTGATACAACAGAGTGAAGAGTGCCGATACAGTGCTAGTGTTTGTGAACTAAAATTAGATTATAAACTCTCACCAATTATTAATATTAATACCTTTATTGCAGACATAACACCTTCCAATTTATATACAACTTACTAATTACAAAGAAATAAACACTATTTCTGAAAAACAGTAAATAACAACAGCCTAGGATTAACTCCAAACCAATTCCCCAAATCTTCTTAGCTAAAGAAACATTGGGTAAATATATAACTAATAATTATTCCCTCAAGTTATTCGTATAATATTATTCTTAATAATGCCATATTTATTATACTTAATTGCCATATTAGCTAGTGCCATAAATATACTGATATTTATATGAATTATTAGCTAATTACCTCCAATTAACATTATTAATATAGTTAATTATAATAACAAACTATTATTAGAATTAGTATCCTTATTCACAATCAGAATTACGTTATTCCCATTTTGGAAAAGTCAGTACACACCCCAGACTTTTCTTACATCATGTTTCCCAGGTTTGAAAACATGACCAACCGCCAACATTTGACCAAACTGCATAAGTTGGGATAACTTCTGACAGTATTAGAAAATGTATAACATTTTTTAATATTATTCTTCTAGTTAAATGCATATTTAATATATTACAATTAAGTTTTACACAACATATTTCAACTTCAGGATTAGGAATTTAATTATTTATTATAATAATTAAAAGGCCATTTGACGAGTAACATTTTGCTAAATTCTCAACTATTGTAATATTAAGTACAAACTATTTTTAATGCTTCTACATTTGCCAAAGTAATTTACTTCTCATATTAAATTAACTACAATTATTATTAACTATTTATTATGAACATGAGAAATGCTAAATAATAATTCAACTCAACCTAATTAATAAACATTAGTTTTAATTATTGCTATTTAACTGGCATAAATCTTAATTCACAACAATTGATAAATTAGTAAATTATTTCAATTGATTATAATGTAAAGAATAATTTTTTCTTTTTATTTGTTATTGTTATTTTGGCAAATTGTTGAAGGAAATTTAAGTCCAAATTTCTTACTGGATTTATTATTCCAGGGTCCCAGTCTACGGAGCTAGTAAATTCCCAGTCATTCCCAGTCTACGGAGCCAGTAAATTCCCAGTCATTCCCAGTCTACGGAGCTAGTAAATTCCCAGTCATTCCCAGTCTACGGAGCCAGTAAATTCCCAGTCATTCCCAGTCTACGGAGCCAGTAAATTCCCAGTCTACGGAGACAGTCAATTCCAAGTCTACGCTAGTCTAGAGAGACCAGCACATTCTAGTCTACGGAAACACGACTTAACCTACGGAGAACTCACAAATCTACGGGTACTTCAAGTTCCAATTTCCAACCCTAACATACGGACGCAGCAAACACTAATCTTGGCTACATAGCGATAACAGATTGTTACGCACGAAGGAAGTACCAAAGATTATCACTGCAGCGATACCTCACTCGAGAACTACTCGAACCAAAACTACGGACCAATCTGACTCAAGACATAAGCTGAGTACAATAGGAATAAATAGATAAAAATTTACTCTTGTTTGATTGTCACATTTATTAATTCATCATTTATTTATGTATTATTTAGAACTGGAAAAGAAGAAATAAGATAGGCTATATCTAGATAGGTAATAATTAAGATAAGTGTTTAGCTTAGAAGTGGATATAATAAAACACTTTCTAAGACTAGAGAAACACATTGGAAAAATCTTACAAAACTAATGTATTTTTCTGTTCAGAGATATGCCAAAATTTACCTGGATTCAACTAACAAATAAATATTTACAAAAAAACAATAGAAAGGAAAAATGTAGGTATCTTAGGTAAAATTATTGGAACATACAATCCAAATTAAGGTTAATGCTAGGAAAACCTGTTCAGTGTTCTATATTGCAATGGGTGTCCGGAAAACTGCCAGTCACTTACTGGTAATTTATGTATTTTTTGACTATCTGAAATATTATTTAGTTAAAAAAAATACGCAAATTTAAACAATTTATTCGTGAAAACTTATATTTACAAGAAATTGATAAAAACAAATACAGGTAAATGAAATTAAACATGTCTATTTAAATGATACATGAATCACGGCCCTGTAAGCTCGGTGGCTTTTCGGGCAACCTATATAAAAGGAAGTACAGAAGAAAAAGAGAAAATGGAAGATTAAATAAACAAGCATCTTACAAACCTACATATTTTTCTGATCGTCCTCTTGAATTTAAATAAAGAAGTACCTACCATTTCAGCTGGAATAGCTCAATACCCCTAAATAAAATACTGTTTTGTGAGATGGATCTCCATACCTTGTTAAGGGGATGGTTTCCGGTATTTTCCATTTTTTTCGGTTTTTTTTTTTTTTTAATTTAGTTACCCTGCAAATCTACCAAAGAAAACTCATAAAAAATTCCATTCACCTAGTACGTTTGTACGTGTGTCAAACGCGCTTCTCAGTTTGGGGGTTAGGGAGTTATTCTCTTATAGAGAGTGGGTTTCACCCACTAACAATCTCTGTTAGTGGGGGAAGAATGCGTAAACCACGTCTGTAAACGGCTTGGTACTAGGTTGAGGAAGTTGAAGAAGGAATCTGTTGCTAAATTGTGGCGCCTGTGTTTGAAGGTCAAGTTCTGCAGTAAAGATAGAGCTGTGTTTGCAGCAATCTATTCTGCGCTCAATCACAATTTTGGAAGTGTTCTGGGCTCTTTGTTGGTGAAGATGCGTCCTCCCCCTCAAACAGTTATGAATCGTATTCAGTTGCTTCGACCAGCACTGATTGATACTCCCAGACGTAAGCGTAAGAGATCTTCAGTTGCGACTGCTGATCCAGCATACGCCCCTGGAGAGTTTTGAGGTTGTTTTGAGGTCGTTTGTTGTTTTTGTGTTCTTTCTGTGTTGTTTTTTTGCCTCCCATTTATGGTTGAAGGCTTCGTCGCTGCCTGGGTTGACCCCCGAAGCGACCTGATGAGTCTTCTTGGCTGGGACGAAAAGCATATAGTTTTTTTTTAAATTTAAAAAATTTATTGAAAAATTTTTTGCTTCCTCCATTATCTCAGTACCATTTTTTCTCAAATTCTCCACGTTCAAAAGTATAGAACTTTTTGGGGGTTGGTGCTACAGAAAAATGTATGAGAGCTAATATGTTCAGACCGAAATTCCTAAGGTCGTGGTGAAGCCCTTTTCCTATAACTTTTTCTATAAACTTAATTTTTTTTGAAAAACAAAAAAAAAAAAAAATATGACAATTTTTTTTAAAATTCAAATAAAAAATTTTTCAGATAGAAATTCAAAAAAAAAGCTGCGCCACGACCTTAGGATAGTAGTAGAGAACATATTAGCTTCAATAAATTTTTCTGTAGCACCAACCCCCAAGCCGTTCTATAGTTTCCCGGGGGGGGGGGTCGAAAAAGAAGGTTTTTCGACCCCCACGGGGGAGGGGGGCCCCAAAATGAAAAAATCTCAAAAGAGAGCATATGATTTCTTTTCACTTTACACCTTATGTTAAAATCTCAGCTCAATCGGACTATTATTATTGGTAGCTAACAAAACCACCAGACGATCCCCTTAAAAAGAACTTTATTCCCATTGCGTGTGTTTACAGAGTGGACATCCTGATTACCAGGGCTGGGACAATATGCTCTTAAAATAATAAATTCCAAGAATATCATAGACGAAATGATGGTATTGAATACTATATACCGCTTATTTTGATCGATTCAATAGTGTTTAATTCTCTCCGTCTATAATATTTTTGGGATTTATGATTTTAAGAGCATATTGTCCCAGCCCTACTGATTACGAATCAACCTTTCTAACATTTTATTATCATGATTCACATGAAGTATCTTGAACATATAAAGCAATATAAATTTATAAAGGTATGGAACAGTCAATATATTGGATATTTCAAAATAAGATGTAGTATGTTCATTATATGCCAAATTATACACCATGCGCAGTTCCTTCTTTTGCAAAATATAATACCCTGTTAGAAACAAATGAAGGCGCTCAATACCTAGACTCAGTTGCATACAATGTGTACGGTTGAATGGAAGCATAATATAAATTTAAAGGTCCCCTGCAAGCAAATTTTTTTATTGCTTAAATCAACGAGGCTAAGGTTTCTTATCATTTTACTACAAACCGCATCAAATTTGATAGCATATTTTTAATTTTATATGCTTTTAAAGATTTTTATAATCAAAATTCTACAAAACCTACTTTACTTCCGACTTTCTAATTTTCAGTCTGAAGACGAAGAATGTACACCATTTGTTTTGATTGTCAACTAAGTATTTGGTTTAATAAATCTATTTATTATTCGTTTAAAGGTTAAAATTTGGATAAACTTATTATAGAAACGTTTATATACTTTTAGAAATAATTAATATCGTAAAAGAATTCCAAAAACGCGTTGTTTGTTTAAAAATCTAAATTTGAAATCAAAACAAAGAGTGTACAATCTTCTTTCTCAGCGTCAGGTTGGAGATTCGCTCAATTGTGGCTAACAGAGTAATAAAAAACTTTAAAAGCAAATAATAAAATATATACCTACTGAACCGAATTGTATGCAGTTTGCGGAATAATGATCGAAGACCTTAGTTCTATAATATTATGTAATAAACTAAATTTTTTTCCCGGAGCCTGGAGAGGACCTTTAACACGACTGAGGTTGGCAGAAAATGTTTCTCTCTACTAAAATACCTAAAGATTTAGAAAGATTTTTAGCAATGATGTTAACATGCATATCAAATTTAAGATTTTTATCGATATGCAGTCCTAAGAATTTAGTGTTTTCAATATTAGGACCACGTTTAAAATGAGAAATGGCACTTTTGTTTCTATAAGAGGAAATTATGAACTTTATCTTATTAGCATTAATCCTAATTTTATTACTAAACTTGAAATGAAGTCAGTGTTTTTTCTGCATCCATTAGTATTGTCACTGACGGTGTTAGAACACTTTGTTAGTTTCTTCGAGTCCCTTGTTTTTTTATCTCCTACTGTCGTTAGCAGTATGGCCTTTGGTTCCGAAGCAAACGTTAAACCCAGTGTACTGATTTCTGATTACCAGTTAATTAGATATTCTCATAATTATTTGTTTTTATATTATTGCTATAATAAATAAGGTGAATGTTAAATCAACATATATCGCTTGTTTGCAGCAACAACGTCATAAACACAAAAACATGTATTTTAGAGTTATCCATATAGACATATAAATCATAAAATGCTGATCATTTTGGTAAAAAAAATCATCATTGTAACTCAAAAATATACCGCTAGAGAGGCTAAATGTCCTAACGATATACCATTAAATGTACGTACATTAAATGTACTAAAATGCCTCTCCTGAAAAACAGCTTTTTTGAAGTTATGACACTCTTCTCGCAAACAAGCGAAATGTACAGGGTGTACGTAAAAAAGCAGCCGATTTAAAAGGGCTGTTACATAGTAAACAGAATAGTATAGTACCCCAGTTACATGTATTATTCAAATTTATTCTGGGTAGGCTGTGACGTCATGTATGTAAACAAGAGGTCACGTCATAGTAAACAGAATTGCTGTGGGTCACGTAGAATAGAGAATTAAGATGGCGGCCAACGCGACCGATCTGACTAAAGATCTAATTATCTTAATACATCGTGTTCTTCAAGACTAAAAATTTGTTACTATTTTGAGTGTAAAAAGACCAGTAGCAATTTCATCAACAGTCATTTTTTAATTTTCGTCCGTATGACTATAAAGATTGGATAATAGCATGCGGTAATGTGAAATTAAAAAAAATATCACCGAAAACGTTATTTAACAAAAGTTGGGTGTGTTGCAGCCATCTTTTGTGTTTGTACTGTACGTACAAACGTACGCACCATTGTTGACATGTGACGTCACAGCCTACCGGGACACGCGTAATATCCCCCCTATAGCTCTGGGATACTATATATTCTCTGTACTGTGGCTGTTATTTGTAAACTATTTTTGCTAGAAGATTGAAATAGGTTTCATTTTATAGATTAGAATTCCAAGTTTTTTTTTCACAATAAATTTAGAGTAACATATTAATGAGGAAAACGTTCTTTTTCCCTATTTCAATACTTTTAATCCCACCCTGAACCTTTTACAATGGCAATCACGCTTTCTCATTTCACGTTTAGCTTCTGCGTATATCCATGGCTTAGTTTAATTTTAATATGAAACAGTCTTACTACTAATTTCCCGATATTTTTCAAATTACTCACTCATCACCGTACTAAATGTGTCAACGCCCATGTCAACATCAGCAACAGTGAAAATAATTTAAAAATCATTGGATTCTAAAGCTGTAGCAGGGACTGCAAACTAAGACCAGTAATCAACCTATGATGAATAAGTCAACCATGCAATTATAAAACACATTTTTCTGAATGGTAAATACAAAACAGTGATCAGATATGGGAGATATGATAAGAGCTGATATCTGCTCAACAGGGTTTCCAAGAAAAAATTATCTTAGTAGGGTTTTTATTTATTATATGTTAATTGATATCAAACGCTATGTCTCATTATATGCCTCGATGTTTTTTTCCGGTGTTTGAAGGATAACATAATGCTGAAGAAAAACTTCGATTATTTGATTGAATGCTCCTTGGTGAAAATAATAAACTTTAAGATAATGATTAATAAGTAGTTATCCCATCTGAATCTTATTTGCTAATTTGAGTAAATAAGTGTTTTGAAATTCCTTTTTAATTATTGTTAATAAATAAATGAGTTTCTTGTCCACAAATATTTCTTTACATTATAAAAGAAAGGTTGGGAAAACACGTGCTAGGGTAAAGAGTAAAGTCATTCACACGAGTAATTCACAAAATGTAGTATATATAGGTAACCTTATCAGATAATGACTTATGTTATTTAATGATTTCTAACTAGAAATATAATCGTACATTGCTGTTTAAAAAGAATTAATAATGATGGTATACACTGTCAAAATGATTTTAATCACTTAGGGGAGGATGGTCATCAATGGGACAAAAAACACAGAAAGATTGATATTTCATTTACTATGGGCAAAGTAAGAAAAATAAAAAATTCTTGTGTAATATAGATATTCCTTTATAAAATGAAACTAACTCGAATGCTATCACATATTCTGTTGACTAGAAAAAAATTAAATAAAAAACAAAAAAAATTGTCCCATTGTATAACAGCACTGGTGAACGATGGGACAGTTGATCAAACTTGTATATTGTTGAGGTTATGGTCAAATTTCAAGTTCGAATTATCTCTTTGTGTTGTCCCACACTTAGTTGGTTCATATAATATCAGTTTAATGTCCTCTAGCTTCACCGAAACCATGTCAGGAACATTTGGAAAATTAAGCTCATTGCAATTGAATCTTCGTCTAACATCAATATTTCGTATATATCTTTTTCGTGCTTTTGGCCAACAGAATACGTTTTAGAAGTCGCATCAAATTCTACAAGTGCATAAATTTTCATTTCCAACGTTTCCGGTGAAGATTTAAGTTCTTCAGACGAATGGATCAGTTAGATTAAGAGTTCTATACCAGACCAAGAACAAAAGTTCACAGGCCATCTACGGCTGATACTTTATGAAGTGATTTCGAAGGCCTTATCCTTAGTGACACCAGCAAAAAGCTCTTCTTTCTCTGGTGTATCAGTTGCAATCATGCTGCGTCTTTTTCTTTTATTAGTGAAATTTGTTCTCTATGCAGTACTTTGTGATGACCTCAGTTTGCTAAAGCCCTTGAACATTGTCGAAAGTACAGCTTCAGCTGGAAGCTCTGTTTCTACATACAAGAAGCCCTGAAGCTACAGTTCACGTTATTGTATCAAAAATAGATATTTAATGATTCATATGGAATAACTAGATGGTTTGGTTGACAATATGGCACTGTTCCATTGTTAACCAAATTTACTGTCCCAATGATCACCATGACGCCATTTTGAAAACATATGGGTATAGCGGCTCAACTACAAAAGTATAAAGGCAATCCTTTCATATGATCATAATTTACATATTACTTAATATTGTAGAAACATGCCGTTAGCTTATATGTTAAATAACCATTTTTATAACAATTGAAACAAGGTACGAAAAATTTAGTTTTCCACCACTAAAACACGTTTTCGCTTTTACACAGAGCTGACTGCACCCCAACCGCTGAATGCAATGCGAGTGAATACATTGAAGTATGCCTAATTTACCACTAAGATTTCGTTAAAAATTACCCTCAAATAAAAAAGTTATTCAGCATGTCCCATTGTTCCCAGTGTCCCATTGATGACCATCCTCCCCTACCCTATTTCTTATTTCGCAAGTCATTATTCATAAGTTATATTGTTGGGTTTTCTACATGGCACGAGAAAAATATAATATAAATATTTGTATGAACAGATTCTACGTATCTCCCTGTGAGTATTATACTATAAAAGAGAAAACATTAGAAACAGACGAAGGAAAATAGAGCAACAATGAAGATTTTACTTGCACTCATCTTGAGTTTGGCAACCAGTTGCCTCGGCCAGCAAGCTGGTACCGTAACATCAGAAGTGCATCTCGACATGTCGATGCAGAATTGTGAATCGGGATCTTGCGCTACAGAACAAACTAAGATTGTCTTGGATTCAAACTGGAGATGGGTTCACGAGAAGGATGGTTACACTAACTGCTACACCGGCAACACCTGGGACCAAACATTTTGTCCTGATGCAGCAACCTGCACAGAGAATTGCGTTGTAGACGGTATCGATCAAACAGCCTAGAGTGGAACTTACGGTATAACAACTGATGGAGATAGTCTCACTCTAAAATTTGTAACAACGGACGGACCTTACTCAACTAACATCGGGTCAAGAGTTTATTTGATGGCTGATGACACCAAATACAGAATGTTCAAGTTGAAAAACAGAGAATTCTCCATCGAAGTTGACTCAGCTAACTTACCTTGTGGACTTAATGGCGCCCTGTACTTTGTAGAGATGGAAGAGGATGGTGGTGCATCAACTTATGGCAACGCCGGAGCTGCTTACGGTCTTGGCTACTGTGATGCCCAGTGTCCCCATGATATGAAGTTTGTTGCTGGACAAGCTAACTCTGATGAATGGGTTCCATCAGATGTTGATACCAATACAGGCACTGGTAAATACGGAATCTGCTGCTTTGAAATGGATATTTCGGAAGCTAACAGGTAATAATTACTACTTGATAGTTCACTAATCATTCCACCATCGGAAAGTAAAATCTTTCTGGTAATATAAAAGATTAGGCACCCAATCTTGGTATTGAAATATATAAGTCTAGTATTTTTTATATTATAGATATAAAACTATGCATGAGCTACAAATTTGTTACATCAACGGTTTTTTTTGCAGTCAAGCCCAATCTTTAACTCCACACGTTTGTAATGTCAATGGTTACTACCCATGTGAAGGAACAGACTGCGGAGACAATGGAGCTGACCGTTATGGCGGAGTTTGCGACAAGGATGGTTGTGATTTCGCCGCCTATAGAAACAAGTCAAACAACCAACACGAATTCTACGGCACTGGCAAAACCTTAAATTCTTCGAAAAAGATCACACTGATCACTCAGTTCATTACCTCTGACAACACCGACAGCGGTGACTTGGTCGAAGTGAGAAGAGTCTACAAACAAGATGGTCAGGTTATCCAGAACGTAGCTGTGAACTTCGATAGCGTTGATGCTTACGATTCAGTTACCGACGAATATTGCACAAACATAAAGGACTTCTTCGGAGATGTCCAAGATTTCGCTGCAAAGGGAAGACTCAAAGCCATGGGTGATTCCATGGACCGCGGTATATGGTTCTTGTCATGAGCTTATGGGCTGACTACTACGCTCACATGCACTGGCTTTACGCTCACTTTCCCGATGAATCAGACCCCGCTATTCCCGGAATTCTTCGTGGTCCATGCCCAATTACAGGAGGAGATCCCACAGATCTCCAAGTTAACAGCCGCGACTCTACAGTTTCCTTCTCTGCCATCAAAATAGGCCCAATCCAAACGTACAACTAAGAATATGTATCATGATTAACTAATTATATGATATAATAAACTATGATATTCAATTTTTTTTGACCCATTACTTTATTCTCATATTGGAAATATTGATTCTATATAATATATTTTCCTAATTCGAATCGCTGATTTTTTTAGCTCTTTCTAAAAATTCCAATTATTTTTTAGAATGAAAATGCTTATAGGAAAAACTCTATACAATGAATGAAGCCCCAATATAATTAAAAATTAACTTTTCAGATAAACATATTTATAACAAAACAGAATTTTCTAAATCTATACACTTCGTATACAATGAATTAAAAATTAGACAACACAACTTAAACTCTGATTTGGACAAAACTTGTTCAACAACAACAAAAAATTACATAACGAAAAGATATATATTTATTTTATAACACCTATTAGAAATCAAAGTACCCTTATACAAGGACGACCTTCTTGTAAGACATAAATTCCTCTACCTGAAGACTTGTCCATGTCGGTTCCTAGCATCAGAGTTGAGCAGAAAGTACAATTGAATGAGCTGAATTATGTAGACGAGTTAAGTTCAATATGTCACATGCCTTAAATAGAAGTTCGCTGTGTAGGTACTTGGTGGCCAGAATATCATGAATGAACCGTATGACTTTATTTTCAGCTGCAGACAAGAAGGATTTATTCCTGGGATAATAAAGCAATTCCCAGAAAATGATAATTCTTGTTTGGGATGAGTTACAAACGTTTATAACGTTATTATACTCCTTCAAATTAAAATACAATAATGGTTATACGGATTTATATAAATGAAAAATTCAATTTGTGGTAACTGTCAAGCGGAAAGAAACTCTACAATTTGAAAAGTTAACTTATCAATATAAAAAAATCCATTTCTATATGAGATGTGTGTATCAAATTTTAACTTACTATCAAACTGTAAAATTTAAATGATTGAACATATACCTACTCTATAATAGTTTGGTTGGTTATTCCAAGTAAAGACCGAAGTACTTTTTTCGAAACGTCTTGTATATTTGCACATTTGTTTAAAATATAAATGTTCAGAAAATTTATCAATAAAAAAGTTCCTCACTAATTAGCTGTCCAATAGCATCCTGAGAAATTGTTTACTGAAAATGAGAAACATTTATTTAATGGCACATGCCTTATGTTTAAATTTACAAAGAAAATTCCTTGCAACATTCTGTTTATACGTGCCTATTAATTGAAACGTATTAACTCCCTATTGAGTATATTTACAAGATAATGATAAGACGGCTAGATTTTAGTAAATAAATAGAGAAGTATGCTAAGTTTCGAATTCATTGACGGTGGACTTGCAATATTTTTCAGAAACGCATTGTAAACAAACGGCGTCGCACAGATCGAGTACTCTCAAATATTATTTATAATGTATTATTATATTTATTAGTTGAATATTATAAGTGAATAGAGTTTAAAACGTGATAAAAACAATTTAATGTAATTAATTAATTTCCATGAAAATAAACATTCAACTGAATAATAGCTCATTCTTATTTAAAAATAAATGGAAAATATTTTGTGTGACGTCCTTCCTAATATTTTCGGATGTTCCAATATTGTATTGGTATACTTCTCTATTTATTTACTATGGGCACGACGGATAGAGAGTTGCTAATATCCTCAAAACCAGAATACAGGACATATAATCAGAAACAACATGAGAAGATCATTTATGTAAAGCAAAGAAAGTGAGAACGAAATTATTATTATTTTTTTTTCAATACCTATATACCTATAGTTTTTTTTTAATACCTACCTAATATTTATTTAGATGGAAAAGGTGTATTATGTTTTATTCCTAAGAATTGTATGCTGATTGATGATTCCAATAAAACTCATAATTATCAGTTAATCTGTGTTAATCTTTCTCTAAGAGATCAGAGAGGGGCATCTTACAACATCATTGAACATTATGCCATTGATATCTATGTACATTTTCTAAAAAAACGTGACGAAAGCATGGGTTGGCAGGATCGCTGACTTGCTGTAGAGTTTTTAATGGTAGGAAGATCACAACAAACATTTTTGCTGTTGACCAAAGTATGGTATTACAGGATCCTCGGATCTGAATGATTGTTTAATGACCTAACAAGTAGTAACTAGTACTGTAGTAGCAAGCCAGTCTGAATTTGGTGCACAAAAACCCATTGTCCACTGAATGTGACTTTCTTAAAAAGCTGAAAAAATCCACCAACAATTTCCAATAATTTGGCTGATCCACCAGCATTTCCCCAAATTATCCACCAAAATTAATGGTAGGCTAAGTTGGTAACATTATAACATAAGATTATATATAAGAATAAATAACTAAAATTCCACTAACTTCCAAGCTCCGACCCAGTCTGAAAAGAAGGTCTCCTCAGTTGGCAGTCCTAGGATTATTTGCAGAAATTGGGATTTGGGCGCAGCTAATAACGTGGGAACATAGGAATTAAATAGGACTTGGGCGCAGGATTAATCAACAGTATCTAAAAGCTGAGCGGCACACCACATTACGGCGCACTACAATATGGCGCACCACTGTACTTTCTATTAATGATCTCAAAGTAAATAACTTATGAAGTTTGTTGTTCTGCACACTTCATGATTGTTTAATGACCTGGCAGGGGGGTTAGGGGGGCGTGCCGCCCCCCGATACTGGCGATACATCTACCTAACGGCCAAGTAAAATAGTATGTCCCATAAACTCGCCATTTGTCTCTTCAGCTCTCTCCAAAATTCAACAAATTCTCTCCAAAATCCAGTCTGTATTTGGTGCATGGAACTCCACCGACATGCCTTATATAGGAATAATTCCACCGAAAAAGTCACCATATTTTTGCCCATTCCACCGCCATGAGCAGGAAAATTAAGTTGCGCCACCGCCACTGTATGTTAAATTACAAAATTCCACCGACTAGTTAGGAAGAAATCTTTCAGGACAATTCAAACTAGTAATAAAAGTTCAAATCAGTGTAATTAATATTACTTATTACAGTTTAAATTGTAGTATTTTATTTAATTATCAAAATAGAGTAGGGTAAGGTAGGCGTATTCCGACACGGTTAAGCAACTTTTATCACTCTGATTGCTATTAAAAGTCAGCTGTTTTGCCGATTTGAAATTTGTAAGGACAGGAAGGAGTGTTACATACTCACGGTTCAAACGTAGGTAAACAACTGATCGCTAAATGTGTTTCATAGGGGACATTATCAAATGTATTTGGATGTCAACATATTGCTTTATCCGACATGTTTTCAGTTGACAGAATGCTATTTCCGACACACTAAAGTTGGGATATGCGACACTGTCGGTTGGTATATGCGACAGTGTCGGATATACCAATTAAAGAAAGAAAAGGGTAATCCGACATAGGGAAAATTATATTCTTTTAGTTTCATTCATTTAATACGACTATTGACAGGTGTACAGTAATTTAAAAACTATTTGAATTTAATAACCAGTGATAAAGATGTTTATTGATAAACTATTATTGATGAATCATTATTGATGAAGATGACAGGTACGTTATGTGCAGAATTCACATGAGTAATCAACTTCTTCATCTTCGGCTTCTTCATTCAATTGGACTCGAATCAAGTGGGTTTTTGGTATACATGAAACATGCATTTGACGACTACATGCATCACATTCTATCCATTTTAAATGTTTTTTTGTTTTCTTGTCGTCTGAGTACGTTCCCTCACAATATATACAGGTCCAATCTTCTGATACCTTCTTCTTCTTATTTCTAACTTCTGACGCATCAATGATAGACTTCCGAAATTGCTTTCCACTTACCACATTTGGAGATGGTATATTTGCCGACCGCTTACGTTTGTACACAATTTTACCAGGGAAATATGAATAATCCAAGGTTGTTGGCTTTATATTAGCTCGCACGCTAGTGGAATTGCTAACTGTCAACGTTCCATTTGAAGCAGGAGTTGTTGAAGCAACACCTGGAGTTGTTGAAGCAACACCTGGAGTTGTTGAAGCAACACCTGGAGTTGTTGAAGCAACACCTGGAGTTGTTGAAGCAACACCTGGAGTTGTTGAAGCAGCATCTGGAGTTGCTGAAGCAAAACCTGGAGTCGGTGAAGCAGCGCCAGGAGTTGGTGAAGCAGCGCCAGGAGTTGGTGAAGCAACACCAGGAGTTGGTGAAGCAACACCAGGAGTTGGTGAAGCAGCACCTGGAGTTGGTGAAGCAGCACCTGGAGTTATTCGCAAAGCGAAAACAACTGGAGTAGTAGATTTCGAATTATTCATAGTAGGTAGGTGCATCCGTGAAGGTATAGGCATCCGTGAAGGTAGAAGCATCCGTGCAGGTAGAGGCTTCCGTGCAGGCAGAGGCATCCGTGCAGGTAGAGGCATCCGTGCAGGTAGAAATGTTATTCGTGACTGTGTTTGTATCCGTGCAGGTGGGCGCTTCAACGTAGGAGGACGCATCAGTGGAGAAGGAATCACCTTTGAAACAAGAGACAATGGTGGAGCAGAAGTCGTAGGCGGAGCAGAAGTCGTAGGCGGAGCAGAGGTCATCGGAGGAGCAGAGGTCATTAGTGAAGAAGAGGTCATTAGTGGAGCGGAGGTCATCAGTGAAGCAGAGGTCATCAGTGAAGCAGAGGTCATCAGTGAAGCGGAGGTCATCAGTGGAGCGGAGGTCATCAGTGGAGCAGAGGTCATCAGTGGAGCAGAGGTCATCAGTGGAACAGGAGGCAATATTGTAACAGGAAGCAGCATTGAAGCAGGAGGCAACGTTGAAGCAGGAGGCAACATTAGAACAGGAGCCAACGTAGTAACAGGAACCAACGTAGTAACAGGAGCCAACGTTTTAACAGGAGCCAACGTTGTAACAGGAGGCAGCGTTAGAAGAGAAGGCTGTGTTGGAGCAGAAGTCATCGGTGGAGCAGAGATCATAAATGGAGCAGAAGTCATACGTTGAGCAGGAGGCTGCATTGGAATAAGAGGCAGTGTTGGAGCAGAAGTCACAGGTGGAGAAGAGGTTATCAGTGGTGCATAAATCATCGGTGGAGTTGGAGGCATCGTTAGAACAGGTGGTAGCATTTGACCAGAAGTCATCGGTGAAGCAAGAGTTAACTGAGGTGATAGACTGCCTGAAGGAGCATAGATCGGAGACGGCATAATTGTGACTTCGGCACTTGTAGTGACATCAGCTACACTAATTGGTACGATATTGCAACTGGGTGAAGATGTAGGAAATAAACTTGGAAATAGTTCTGAACTGGATGGTGCCTCATCACAATAGGAAATAAATGTCATGTCTTCGTTGATACTTGAATCTTCTACAAAAGTTGGACCTCAGTCATAAGTTGGACCAGATAAATCAGTATTTTCTGTATGAACATTTACTGCTCCTCCAGAGTACTGAGAGGTTCCAACTGTAGAATCTTCAAGTATCACATTGTTGACATCTGACAAGGCACCATTTTCTGTGTCCACGTAAGCTGCACCTTCAGCAGAAGAGTTTCCAATAATCTCACAGTGATCCAGATAGACGGTCGGTTGAGTCGGATAATTACTGTATCTTCTCTGGTGAGCAGCCTTTGCCATCAGTGTTTTGTACATCTTTTTTAGAATTTCCGGGTTGCCTGTTCCAGTCTTGCATTTGCCGACATTCTCTTCACCCAACAGACTATCTATAACTGAAAGGGCTCCTTGATAATCCTGCAGATCGCCAATCTCTATGGTTTCTCCTTCTTCGTCCTGAATTACAATTTCCAAACATTTGGTGTAGTCCACTTGATCAGGGTCAAGTGGATACAATCCTGTAGCCCTGAAACCATTTGTGATTGCACTGATGGGAATTTTTTTCAAAACTTTAGATAATAATGGTGCCACATCTCTTCTTCTAACGACAGTGTTAGGGTTTTTCCGTTGGAACTCTATTACCTCCTGCCTCCAGTAATCTTTTAGAGGCTTGAAAGCTCCAACGTCTGCTGGCTGAAGGATATGTGTCGTATTAGGGGGTAATAAGTATAATACGATCTCATGGTCTTCGCAAAATTTCGACGCCTGCATTGTCAGATGCGTTTTGTGACCATCCACGAATAAAATGACTGGCTTCTTTATTTGATTTTCCACGAGCCAAGGGTTGAAGGCATTTGCTAGGTACTCAAAAAATGTTTCGGACTTCATCCATCCGCTTTCAGAAGTAGCCATGTAAAAGTCATCTGGTACTGAAGCAGCGATGTCTTTTGGAAGTCTTATGTATGGATATATTATCATTGGTGTAACATTTGTGCCATCTGCTCCAAAAGTTCCCATGAACGTTAAGTTCGACTTTTCCGGTCCAGGAGCAATTTCATAAATGTTTTTCCATCCGGCGATTCCAATAACCTTTCCTGATGATGGACATAATTGTATGCAGGTTTCATCAGTGTTATACACCCTTGATGGGTCACCCATCATATCAACCATATCATTATCTCTGAGGAATCTCTGCAGTGACGTAAACCAATTTCTGATCGTTTCCTCTGTAATTCCAACACGCGCTTTACTCACTCGTTCTGGAGTACGGACAGATATATCTCTGTGACGCCGTAAGAAACCCTGTGGAAGATACAAAATTGTGATACAACAAAACATCTTACTTGCACATGCACATTCGAACAGTTTCCATGAAATCATTAGTAAAATTAGTTATAACATTACCTGCAGCCAGAACTTTCCTGGTCTTCCATCGGTGAATGGATTGGATCTTTCTGGTTCCTTCTCCATCATAGCCTGTACCGTGTTGATGACGTCCTTACGGTGTGGAGGAAGACCCCGACGGGTACATCGTTTGATCCAACTATAGAAAACAATGAGCAGATTCATGAATAAGTATATTTTCTATAGAGAATTTTATTTTATAGCTATGCAATTTTATGTCATAAATTTAATATTCGATATTTCATGTTTCTTACTCAACAATTGAAGTTTCTTCATTTTCAGTGAGAAAGGGATCTCTTCCCTTTTTTTTCCCCAAACGATATTTCCCAGCAATTTTATCGATCAGAGTGGTTCGAGGTATTGAGAATCTAATAGAGGCAGCTCTTTTTGAAAGTTCGTTATTTTCAATAGCTTCTAAAGCCTTTTTCAAATCGGCCTCAGAATATTTCTCTATCTTCTTCTTAGGAGCCATTTTTTAATTGAATGAGACGGTTTGGGAAAAGAACTCTAAAAATATATGCATGTTATATCAATAATCCTGAAACCATTAATTTTTAATGGGTATTTTTCTATAGGTATAAGAGTAACTTAATAACTTCAATTTGAAATTCCAAATTTCTTCGTTAATGTTTTCTATGGGCCTGATAGTAAATTACTTTTTAATTATAATACAATGGATAATGCGACATATGATATTCCGACACATAGATAAATCCGACACATGAAATTCCGACACATTGGTAAATCCGACATAGGATATTCCGACAGGGAGATAATTGATATACATCGTATTCCGACATCCCTCGTAATATATTTAATAATGCAATTAATATATGTCGTAAATTGATAGAGTTTATTATTGAGTGGTATTTAATAGAGAAACTATAAATTAATATATGCCATCATTAGCTAACTACCGTAAATCACGTTTTTGGTATCCGGAAACCAGAAGCATATTACGACACCCCTGTCGGTATTAATTTGACCCTATCAATTTGCGACAGGCAATACAAAACATAACATATTCCTAATTAATATCAATAACAAAACATCATATTATATTTTAAACGATGAAACAGCCTTTTATACACAAAAATCAATCATTGTTTTCACTAATCACATTATATTACTCTAATAGATCACTATTAACTGAAGCTAGACTGTTATTACACACCACTTCTTGCTAGTCAACTTAATACTGATTTCAAAATGCGCGCGCTAGTGAAGGGTATAAATAATACGATACACGTTTCTAGGGTATTTTATTTGCAGTTTCAGGGGAAAAACATTCAATCCTCTATAAACAAATTTGAAAGACGTGAGTAGGTGTCGCGGATCCCTTATTATAAGAAATTTAAATATTAAGTGTCGCAATTTGCTCCACTGTCGTAATTAGCCTACTATACCCTAGCTACCTATTACTACCAAGCTAACTAAGCTG